>JAUTBT010012177.1:0-23644 GCA_032361225.1 Lepetodrilus schrolli
TGTGTGTGTGTGTGTGTGTGTGTGTGTGTGTGTGTGTGTGTGTGTGTGTGTGTGTGTGTGTGTGTGTGTGTGTGTCACAAGTAGCTTGTATTTTTATCTATGAAAATCTATGAGAAAAAAAGTAGTAAAACATGACAATCATGCACGATAATGCCTCTTTTCCCAATAGACCACTGCTGACAATTACCAGTATCATTGATTACTAGGGAACAATTACCATTAGCGTGATTAGGAAACAGTTATTCTATCTATATTCATTTGGACTGTAGAATAACCATGACAACAATTTGGTAACCAATGCTGTGGATTCTGTGTTCTTCTGTAAACTGGCATCATATCTGAGAGTTTCTTAGCATTTTTGTTATGGTTTTCAATGGTTACCATGGCTACACTATATTGAATAATTAGAATAACTTAATCATGCTAATTACTACAAAAATATAATATGTCCTTTGTTATTTTAATGTTCAAAGTCAGATGCTAATTAACACTACAATTATCACTACATGACAACAATAATTTATTATTTTCTGGCCTCGGGAAAGACGGTATGACCATGAGACGGTGTGATTTGAGAAAATATGTATGCAGGGTTGAAGCGACCTGGTTAGTGAATCAGTCTGACAATCCCTGTTGTTATCAGGCCTGCCCATCATTCATTTATGAATTACACTAAAAATACCTTTATTATATGAATCTGGTGGATAATAATGTATGCTCTTTTTGCTAAAAGCTGAAACTAAAAGCTTAATCTACGTATTTATTAACTGTATTTACAATACGACATCACAGTGGAATGTAGTCATGTCACAGTGGCATGATGTCATGTCTGTGGCAACACCCAGTTGATGGAACAGCCAGTTAATGGAACAGCCAGTTAATGGGTCCTGTTTATGTATTCGTAAACTGACGGTTGATGAATATTCAATGTAAGCTTCTTTATTCAACAAATGTGTACAATGTTAGAATAGGAATAGAGTATGGTCTACCCCTATATATAGTGTATTAAAGTATAGTTTTGCATGAACTATTAAAGTGTTATCGTACTTTAACTATAATAGTTCAGGGCAAAACTATACCTTAATACACTATATATAGGGGTAGACCTTACTGTATCCAGTAAGTGCATTTAGATGTTTGACTGATTTATATCACTGGATGGTACCTGTAAATAAAATGAATCACAGATAACTTAATCCTTATTGTTGTAAAATAGATACATGTATTACTCAGTAAATAAACAATATAGATTGTATTATTTTGCAGACATAACCATAATAT
Organism: Lepetodrilus schrolli; assembly: GCA_032361225.1. Taxonomy (NCBI): domain Eukaryota; kingdom Metazoa; phylum Mollusca; class Gastropoda; order Lepetellida; family Lepetodrilidae; genus Lepetodrilus; species Lepetodrilus schrolli. The sequence continues at coordinate 1,282 of JAUTBT010012177.1, forward strand.
GTATACATTGTATTACTAATACCATGTTGCAATGTTGCAATATAAGATACATTGTATTACTTTGTAACATTACTTTATAGACACAATGTTGCAATATAGATACATTGTATTACTCTGCATTGTACTATAAATACATTGTTGCAATATTGCATATTGTTGCCCCCACCTGTGTTGCAGACCCACCAAGCCCAGGTGGATGATGTGGGCAATGTCCAGCTGTGTGGGCCACGTGCCCGTTGCCACGCAACCGAACACTCCGCAAGCTTCATGTAGCTCCTCATTCTCCATGTCTCACTGTGTGCAGTCTACTTTCAGAAACTGAAGGGGAAAAAAAGGATATGTATTCCATCACTGAACTAACAATAAATAGTCAATAATCATGATGACGAACTGATGAGTATATCATAAATAAATTATCACAAACAGGCAATGATGAACAGTCAACAATGTATCGTGTGTATATAGTCAATTGATGAATAGCCAATGATGACTTGTCAGTAATGAATCTTTTGTTTTAAATATATTTCCAATTAATAATATTGTCAATCATCAATTGCAACAGCTGATTAATAGACAATCATTGGACAATCAAGTACAAAGGATTAATTGTGTGATGGAAAAACATGAGTGTGGATTAATACGTTCTGTTTCAGATATATTAAAAATGTACAGAAATGCTGGTGACTTTACAATGCCAACCATTAGTCGCTAGCATACAATATTAATAGAACATGATTTTATGTATGTCAAGTGAATGTGCTTTGCAGTTTTAATTATGAACTAGTCCAAAACGTGAGTGTATGCCTTTAAAACATAAATGTCAGTAAAAATAAATATCAACAAGCCCTGAACACTAGTACTTATCTGAAAATGACCATTTACTATGGCTATTGGTAGTCTTTAAACAACAGTTGTTACATCTATAATTAATACATACCTCAGGGTAACCAGAGTAACCAGAATAACTTACATTACATCAACAGCCATCTATATTCATGAAGAAACCCCATGGATTAGGGATAATTTGTCCCTCTAAGCAAATTGTGGTAATACTATTAATAGTGGCCCCGTGATAAGCTATTGTTTAGCTGATAACAAAACAAACAGATCTGCATTAAAACCAGTCTTTCAACCACAGATTACCGGGTAATTAGTTGGATGTAATTAAACTTCACAAAATGATGGAATAATTACTTAATTAGCATGTATGGATATATAACTATTTAGATTTAAATTTGTTATTGTTTTAATCATTTAGATTTAAATTGGTTGTAGTTTTAATAATTTAGATTTAAACTAAATTAAAGTTTTGAATGGGAATGTACCAGAGGTTAACTGGATAATAGAAGAAATATGAGAATCAAACTCTGGCTCCATGGTTACACAACTTTTAGTAAGATTTCATGATTCTCACATTTTGTGCTCAAATCGCAATGCAAAATGTATGTTTATTGATTATGTCAGTGATTATGGAGCTCAACGTTGCTGCAGGAATTTTTCACCCATGAGTATGTTGAGCATGAAATTAAACTAAAGACAAATGCTTTCATAACCTCAGGGCGTGTTTCTTCATGAACCATGCACAGATCAGATGGAATATAATCCAACACATACTGTTCCCAGCTTACCATGCTGACCATGTAGATACATGAGATATGACTAGATATAGAGAGGTCAAGGTACCCACTGGTCAATAGCTGGTAGGTCACTCACAGCTGGTCAATGTGGTCGGACTAGATTTCATGGTCAAACTGGATTTCAGGGTTGATAATGGTAATATTAGAATACTTCCAACATGTCCCATGAATGAATGAATCCAGACTGTTCCAAGTCTGAGCCATGTCTTCAATATATTGTGTTAAGTATATATCAGGTATTTGTTACAATACCTCAGTTACCGGTACCATATTTATCCATGCACATGACTGAATAATTACAATAAATGTTTATGTCATATACACTGATACATGTACATCAAATTTATGTATCTATATAAACTTTAATTATAATTATTCAGTCCTTTGATCCACATATGATCCATGCTACCAACTGTGAAATCAGAAACATTTATATAACCAGCAACTGGTAAGATAATATTTTATTGGTTTTTAATAATAGCGTACTTGGAGATTTAAACATATTTAAACATTAAAATATTGAAAATTAATACATGCGGGAAAACTAGTGGGACATGTGGAAAATGTAGCTTGTTTCCCAATATACTGAGCTACTTGTGTAGATAAGTAAAATACATTTGAGTAAGAATTATGTCAATAAATATGATTGTATGGCTTTATTAAACATGATTGTATGCCTTTATTAAACCCTGTTTGCCTTTATTAAACATGATTGTAAGCCTTTATTAAACCCTGTTTGCCTTTATTAAACATGATTGTATGCCTTTATTAAACCCTGTTTGCCTTTATTAAACATGATTGTATGCCTTAATTAAACCCTGTTTGCCTTTATTAAACATGATTGTATGCTTGTATAAACATGAAAGCAGCTATAGCATGTGTAGGACCAATCTCTAAATGGATTCACCACACATTCAATAAATTGGTATCCAAAGGAGTCTGTGAGAATGTTAAAGAAAGCCATAGTTATTCCTAGGTTCATAACAAGGTTAAAGGTCATAATGACCTATATTTGGCTTTAAATTGAAAAATCTCCTCCAATATTGCTATTAAATAGTACAATTTGCATGTGTGTAATTGTTAGGGATTAAATATAGTTGGCTATATCTCAGTCTGTATTTCAGTTTGATTCATAAAGTTACCTAATAACTATTATTCTTTATATCTTATATATGGTATATCAGTTGTATATAGACTATATAGAGCATCATCGGCTTACTACACATTTATATTGAGCTGGAGCTCGTTGCACAGAACAGTTGTAGCCGTAATTGATTGAAGGTTTTAAAAATATTGGAACCTGCTACAAGTATAAGTCCATTGGATAAAACACTTTTATCGCTAAAATACTTGAAAATATGATTAGGTAAAAACTTTGTAACGATAAAAGTGGTTCACGCAACCAGACATACATTTGTAAAGGGACTCCTGCAAACTGCTATGTACATATGTCACTGATGTCAACAATAAATGTGAGCGCACACTAGACCCTTTATAGTTGGTTAATTAATACTGAAAATAGTATTTTGAAAATAGTGCGTACTTACGATGTTCAGATTGAATATGGACGAACAGGCGAGTTGAAGACTTTAGAAAAACTGTTTTTCGTCAATTTAATAACCATTTTCCTCTAACACATATCACATATTTCTCCAAACGGCGACAGTATCAACGCACGCTTGCTGTTTACGACACTTCGCCGTCCAACCGGTGTCCAAGAAGGCGTGACCTTTGCACTAGATAACATTGACCTTTGACATATATCCCCTTGCGCTGGGGAAGAACGATTTTCACTAGAATTAATATAGATCTAGTTAGTAGATGGTGTTGTCGTGTTTATTGAACATTATACACGCTATGAATTTGGATATTGCACCATTTGAATGAATCTCTTTCCCCATATGCCTTCTCCGCAGTTCTGAGTTGACACACTTCGCACAGCTGAATGGAACGGGGTCAATGCAATCTGCATAACCCACGTGTCCACGTGCTGATTTGTTTTTCTCGAGCAGCTGAAACAGTATACAGTTGGCTTCATATTCTCAGACCTATTCGTTGTCTGCTGGGATATTGAAGATGTCCGAGGACGCTGATGGTACGTGAATGTTAAAAACAACACGACATAGTAATTCATAACTATGATAAAACACAGGCGATTGTGATGCAAATTTGCCGCGTTTTCATTTCAAGCAGAGTGGCATCCAAATGTACTTTTATAGATTGATAGAGCGGTTTTATTTCCTGGCAGATGTCATGGACGTTACTGAGCAACATGCCTTTGTAGGTACTTGAATAATATCTTGCTATCATTTAACTGTAAAAATAGTGGGCAATTGTAAATATGGTAATTCATAAACGTTCTAAATGTGAATACGAAATGAGTACCTAATGAAAAAATCTTTGTATAGAACATGTCAATTAATGAATAGGTCCTAGTAATGTTATATCAAGGCAGTGTCACATTACTAATATAACTCGTAAAATATTAAGAATTTTACACTGTAAAAATAGTATTATCAATTATGAATTGGATTACCACAGTAGCATTGGTAAGGTGTATCTTGGCCCTGTTTATGGCCGGGTAGTGATAATGCTTCGCTATACTCGTATACTATAGCGAAGCATTATAACTACCCGGCCATAAACAGGGCCAAAGGTGTATCATGATACATTGGGTTGCTGCAATTACATATATCAGTTAATCACTATGACAGTTCATCTTGTGCTAGTATAATAATAATAATAATAATAATGTGTATATAAATTATAAAACATATAATGCTCATATGCTTGCTTGAGAACATGTTCAAAGATTACATGTGCCTAATTTTTGGTAACCATGCACATGATGCTTTCAGATGACTGGCATGGTGATGAATGAATCTAAATGTAATTCACATCTTTCAGTAAAAAGTGGATCATGGGGATTTAAAGTTTAGATATAATTTTAAATATGTGTGTTTGTTCCAGGGCTGAAGTTTGGAGATGTGTTAATTGAAGGCAAGACAAAGATCATCAGGAGTCTGGTAAACTTCCCCAACCAGGTTCACATCCAGTCCAAGGACTGCATCACAGCCGGAGATGGAGCCCGAGCTCACGACATGAAGGGCAAGGCCGCCATCTCCACGACAACCACGGCAGCCATTTTTGAATTGCTCAACAATGCTGGTATACATTTAGGAATTAGATGTGATTTTAGGGGATTTTGACTGGGAGTTTAATGGGAACAAATCTAATAAATAAATATAATATGTCTGATAAGACAGTAGCAGGTACAGCCAATGTCGATCCGCGGAAATCGGCAGGCCCGCAACCCTGGGCTTGTTTTCTGCTGAAATCACAATTGTCTGTTGCCATGCCTGCAATGTACACGAAGTATGAAGACCTGTATCTATCTCTGATGACCATGATGAATCTGTTATACTGTTTTTAAATATGACCTTCCTTAGAAACATTTTAGAAGTTTCGTGATCACCATTTTCATGATAAATGATGTTCATCATCAAGGTATGAACTGAAATGTCAATGCTAATTTTCATGGTTGTTTCCCCCCCACTAGAAAAATATCGGTACGAAACGTAATGAAATTCAATCTGTGTTTTCCAGGAATCAAGACCCATTTCATCCGCCAGAGTTCGGAGGGAAGTTTCCTGGCGCACAAGTGCAGCATGATCCCAATCGAATGGGTTACGAGGCGTATTGCCACTGGCTCCTTCCTGCGTCGACACACAGGGGTGAAGGAAGGCTACAGGTTCTGTCCTCCTAAACTGGAGACATTTTTCAAGGTAAACTGTCTGTCGGCCCTGTGTGCAGAACAATTGTAGCCCTGCAAGAGTTGTAACTCTATGTGCATGTACAGCCAATTAAAACTCTTGTACAATTCATGGCCCATTACACACAGAAAGATCGTAGCACTACAAGAGTTTTTTTTAATTTTAATTTTTAAATTTTTTTTTAAAGAGCTGGTTTCAAGATTCTTTCACTTATATCACAGCTTGTCGTCGCAAATGGGTGAAAGATTCCCGCAGGGACGTTAAACTCCATAATCACTCGTATCACAGCTCGTCAGTTTAGGGCAGGTGGAAACCCACAACATCCGTAGTGCTGGTACTCACAAGGCCAAGGATGGTAACTGCATTGCCGCTCTACACACAGCGCATTCTATCAATATCACGTCAGAAAGGTAACTTTCGGGATGATTGATGCCGTGATACAAGTGAAAGAATCTTGAGTCGTCGCCTATGGGTGAAATATTCCTGCTGCGACGTAAAACAATAATAATAAGTGAAAGAACCTTGAAAGCAGCTCTTTAAAAAAAAAACACTAAAAAAACCCCACTTGTAGTGCTATGATCATTCTGTGTGCAATGGGCCATGAATCATGTTCAGCTTACATGTTTTAGCCAAGTTCAGTGATCATGACTGAATTGTGCCATTGATTCAGTACCAAAGATAGTTTGACACTGTCATATTTACGAGACTGTGCTTACGAAAGTGCTATGGTCTTATAGTGGATGTTAGACATTTCAGGTTCTTGTCCTACATATAACACACCACTGCACTTAAATCAGGCAACTAGAAGTGTTATTGTAGCCAGGAATTAGTCAAACGTATATAAACCTTTAACCGAGCAACTAACTTTTCGTACTATTGAACGCTTGATCAGGATGAGGAATACGGAAGCAATTATTTAACCAAGAACACACTGGTGATGTAGATGCTGCTGTTGGTGTTGCAGGACGACGAGAACCACGACCCCCAGTGGTCGTACGAGCAGTGTCTGGCGGCGGATCTGCTGGCGGGCGGGGTCAAGGTCGGGCGAGACGAAATCGACATCATGGGCAAGATGACCATGGCGATATTCGAGATTCTGGAAAGGTGCTGGGGCTCCCTGGACTGCAGTCTGATCGACATGAAGATAGAGTTCGGAGTCCGAGTTGACACTGGTATACTGCAGTTATTACATGGTTTTGTTCATTCTTTTAGTTGTCTCGTTAGAGGCGAAGTATAGAATCTTGCAGGGGGCAGTGGTACGTCTCCAGAAGTGTGGCTATTGTCATCGTTGCCTACAATAAACATCATTGTTTCCGTCAATAACATTTCCTGAATCTAGATTATATACTGCCAGTACTCCACTCAGCCAGGGCCTGGCCTCAAGATTTGAGTATGTATTCATGCTTGAAAGTTTTGTTCACAAATCTCAATATAGAATGTGAGCTTGAGCATGAAATCATACTCATGAAGTATCTCGGGGCCAGGCCATAGCTAGAGTGCTGGTGGTATGGAATCTAGCTACAGGAAAATGTTTTTTAAGGAAACTTGCATTTATTGGTGATAAATGATGAGGTTTCTTCGTATCCTTTAATATCCTCTACATGTAGCCCTCTTGTAAATGGTCTTAATCACTTTGGAGCCAAAGGTTCCAGGTTCAAATCCACGTTAATGTTCGCGAGTTACTTTTCTGACGCGATATTGAGAGGATGCACTGTCTGTAGAGTGGCAATGCATTTATCATCCTTAGTCTTGTCAGTACCAGCCGATGCTTAAACCTGCAACATTCAGCGCTTCAGATGTTGCGGGTTTCCTCCTGCCCTATAAGTGAAAGAAACTTGAAAGCGGCTCTAAACCCCAATACAAAAATATATATATATATACCAAAAAAAACTAAACTAATAAAACCATTTCCAAGATGCTTTTGGACTTATGGATGATAAAATAGCATTATGACAGGGTTGCTGGGTATCGTTTCTCAAAGCTACTGATGCCCAGCAACCTTCATTGACGCTCGCACACCCTCCACAAGACCAAAAAGCCTCTCGTACTATTAGCACCGTTATAATGCTCCATTAACGTGTCATTAAACCTCCATTAACTAATGCAGCATTACATTAGCATTAAAAGTCAATGCAGTAATAACAGATAATGAGGCCAGTAGTTAATGACACTTGAATACAACCTGATGAATAAACTGCATAGAAAAATATTACATTGTGAAGTTTTATGAGCACAAAATGATGATACCTGTGCAGGCTAGAGTTTCGGACAGTGACAATGTCACTGAATGAGGTTATTGCATATCTGATGTGCTTTGAAACCCAGAAAGTTATTGGAGTGTAAACCACCAAGAAAAGAAACGATAAGCCATATGATGTGACCTGCAATATCTTAGTTTAGACAATGCTATGATAGTGTTAATAATAAATGACCTGGACCTGGTTGTATGAAACGTTAAAGCTCCATTAATGTTTCATTAAATCTCCATTAACTAATGCAGCATTACGTTAGCATTAAACAGTCAATGTAATAATAACGGCTAATGAAACCCTGTCTTATTCAGATAGCCTACCAAGAGCTTCGTGCAACCCAATTCCAGTTGTAGAAGACTCCACAATTGGACTATTGCGCAGCTGGACCCTGGACATTTACAGCTGATTAGCTGATATTTCTATATTATTGCTTCAGGGGAACTCGTGCTGGCCGATGTCATCGACAGTGACTCGTGGCGTCTGTGGCCATCTGGTGACAGACGACTGATGAAGGACAAACAGGTGTACCGTGAACTGAAGGAAGTTACCCAGGATGCTCTGGACACGGTCAAGCGGAACTTCCAGTGGGTGGCGGAGAGGGTGCCGGTAAGTCTTGGTCGACTTTCATTTTAAAAATTGGTATATCTATCAAAGTCCACATTCAGATCTACGCATTATTATTGGGAGGCCAAGAAGCCGAAGCCGGCTCCGTGGTATAATGGCCCGGAGTGCGGAAGGTCGTGGGTTCAATCCCCGGTCGCGTCATACCAAAAGACATTAAAAGATGGTATATGTACTTGTTGTTCCCCTGCTTGGCACTCAGCATTAAAGTGGTAAAGCAAGGACTGGTCGGCTCGGTGTCGGTATACTGTGTCTGAGTGTGGTATTCATGTTCTATTTGCGGCATGATATACCTCCAAGTGAGCTAGCACTATACAAACTGGTGGAATTCCAGACTAGTACAAGCAGTACATATGCATGCAAGCCATGATGTGAGTGAAACAATCTTGAAAGTGGCTTTAAACCCCAAATCAACCAACAACAAACCTAAATATATATGTCCAAAAGGGGTATTGGCCCTTAATTAAGTGTAGAGTATATTAATTTTTAAGTCTGGTTTGCTTCCATTTGAAATACACATACTAATAGGCCTAAATATTAGCATTGTATTACATGTATTTCACGACAATTCACCAAATACAGAAGCATTTGAAACCATTACAGACCTACAATGTCGACTACTGCATTTTTCTTCTCTCAGGTTTGCATAGTTTTACACCTATAGCCTATGTCCACAGTACTCGCAGACCTTCATAGTGATAACAGATATTACACTAGAAAGTTTTCCTAATCCTAAGCTTTAACTATAAACAAATATACACGTTATCCAAAATAGGTGTCGATTCTAGCGATTTGATTGGGTGATAGGTGTCCTGGAAAAACTCGTACACCCCGGTTTGCAGGAATATTCGCAAGTTCGTTTTCTTAAAATTATGTAGATCTATTACGATTATGGATAAATTCGTTACAAACGTGATTGGCATACAGGTTTTTACAAGCGGAAATATACACTTTATTCAAAACATGTGACAATTCTGGCAGTTTGATTGGTTGAAAGGTGTCCTGGAAAAGGTCGTACACCCCGGTTTGGCCGTAGTTAAAAGTTGTGACCTCATGATCACTGTGACGTCACTGCGACCGCATTCGAATCGCACGTTAGAAAAGACATTCTGCATGGATATTCGCAAGTTCGTTTTCTTAAAAGTATGTAGATCAATTACGATTTTGGATAAATTCGTTACCAACGTGATTTCCGGAACATACGGGTTTTTACAAGCCGAAATTTCTCGTACACGAGAGATTTCTGCTTGTAAAAACCCGTACATCCCGGAGTGAGTGATTTATTGTTTTACGTCACAATTGAATACGATGGCATTGAACTTGAGAACAATTGTTTACACAAGAAATATAACTAATTCGTCTAAGTCATTGTCCTGGGAAGGCTAAAATAGTACGCATATTTAAAAAAATGTGTACGGTAATTAGATGTTCTCAAACCATCGTAGGAAATCATGTGTCAACAGGATAAAAATACCTAATCGGTTGTAAAATAAAATCAGGAGATTTCACCTTACAACATTCTTTTCTTAACGTTGTCCATAGGCTTTAAAAATAATTACTACATTACTCATACTTAGAATTTAAATGATTCTTGATAGATGAGCGGAAGCACTAATCGAAAGTAAATGGGCAACGCGGAAGTATTTACATTAATAGATACATGAAGATTATGACGCGCTTTTTGAGCTTCCCAATTCATGGGAAATTAGTCAGAAAGAGCGTTCCCATCGAGTGATTGACAGCCAGCGGCTTGTAATAGAGCATTTCTATTTTGTACCGATGGCGCATTTTCAAATCACACACACAAGACAACGCAAAGCACCGAGTAACGGCATTTCTAATATCCTTAAAATCATTTGCTTCAAGTTCGCATTTGATGCCGTTCAATCACATTACCCACAGCTCAGCGGGTATAACCGAGACCGGATAGTTCTCGTATGGTAGTTAATCCCACACTCAAATATTTCTAATCAGGCTTGAACGAATGTTCATTTCATGACAAACAATTCGCCAGGCTTTTTTCCCCATTTTGTGAAGGGTTTTGGTAAAACGTTCGTTTACTACGATTTTAAACAAACACCATGTCCTTTGGGACGAGGGCGAACAAATAGACTACTTTGCACAACTAGTTACAAAAACTGTGGACATTTAATTACGTTCTGCTTCGGTAATATTTCTGAAAACTTAAATGCTCCTCTTTAATGCCGCATTTCTCGTAGAATCAATAGGACGAGGCCTTGAGTGATGGCCTGGCTGCACAGGTAGAAGAAGTATCTATAAACCAACAATCCTGATTTAAAAAGGATTCTATAATTTAAAGCACACATTAAAAACATTTGAATTCCTCACGTTGACACTGCTCCTGAGCTATGGGACTACTTTCCATTTGTGTGAAATCCTCTGCTTTGATTAAATTGTATATTAAAGTTCAAATTGTATTTTATGTCCGTTAGCACTTAAATTTAACTAATGCTTTAATATTCTGACGGCGCATGGTTTAATAACGCTGACATCGATTCATACGAGGGGAAATTGTGTACGATGTGCTTGCTAGAGATATTGATCAAAACTAGTATTCGGTCATTGACGCCTTCAAATTTTAACAAATTACGAATTAATGAGTCGACGTTAATGTCAACTAATGGAAAACATTAAGTGACATTTCAAAATAGAAATCTATCACTTGAGAATATTCTCGATAACTCTTGCTGGATGGAAACCCATTAATGCACGTGAATATAGCGCTATAATGCCTGGCATAAGTATTGATAACTTGAAATATCAATTTTAAATGGGAACAAACAGAATACACGCAGAGTGTGCATGAGTAAAGCTACATTTCCCGTACATATATTTGACTAACCTAAACCATTTTGTTGAAAAGAAAACATTTTATGTAAAAAGTCATCCTATGAAGACAATTATGTTCAAGGCTATTTGCAATAATCGTTATACACGTCAAATCGAAATGAAGCCAATATACTACTATATAGTCATGTCAGTATACGATTCCAAGCTCAAACAAAGCGTTCCCGGACGAACGATGAGCGCAGTGGCGCGCGCGACAGCCAAGATAGCAGTACTGTCTTCCTAATGACTTATCGGCGTCTCAGATGTTTTATTGATTTTTCACTTGGATGACCGTAGTGAATACGTGTCATAAATCGTAGCCCAAAGCTAAAGTTTGGCGAGCTTTGATAAACTTTCTGAATGCTTCGTGTCAAGGGATTGGAAAAGCTGACGGGGTGTAATCACAGCGCACCTGAATGCAGGAACTTGTTTTGCAATTTTGTTCCTCTTTGGTCAGGAGAGTTCCAACACGAGTTATCCGTGTTTGGAGATTGATACTTGACAAATGCTCCCCGTCTCTAGCACAGTGGAGTGTTATACGAGCGAGTTAACAGGAATTTCCATGACTTGCATTATATCCTGGCGGCTATAATTTGATATAACACGAGGAGAAGAAAACGATTCCACATAGAAGACGCATGCTTCTTTGGTATAAAGGCACGTTCGGATTTACTTTGATCAAAACCCAGGCGAATTGTCCAAATAGAAGCGATAAATTTATCAACAGACGTAGCATATTACCATAACGGTTTCCTATTATGCATTTCTAGAGATACGCGGGACTTACGTGGAAGAAAACCTATATAATTACATATTTATATTATATTAATGAAAAGAAAGGCGTATCGCTGGTCCTCATTACATCTATCTTGGCAACACATCTTATAACAATAATCAAATTACAGATCTATTCGTGGATATGCTAGCCTTAAAAAGAACACGTTGTAGTATCCATTAATGCATTCTGAATAATATATCAGGTTGTATGATTTGAGGAACATACTTTACTGGTATCGTGGCACATATTCAGATATATACGTCTAGAACCATCGCTTAGATGTGGGCGACACGCCAGAAGTGATGCATAACAATGCTTTGTAAGTTGTGATATTTGTAGTATAAAGTTTGGCTAGCTATACATTTGCTGAATACATTGCATGGAAATGAAACAAAACAAAAAATATATCAAACAAATAAATAAATAAGCAAAGAAATATACATACACATATACTTACATACATACACTCAGTACATAGACACACACACACACACACACACACACACACACACACACACATACACACACACACACACAGATACACACACACACCTATATTTATTTATTAGAAATACATTAAACTAACTAAGTACGTACTCGTGTAGTTCTCTGTGTACACCTAGCAGATCCTGCAAACACGTTCATATCCCCCGTGCCATCCATTGAAGGACATTGATCTATGTCCACCTTTTGTAGATCTATGTCTATACCACTAGTCCCTCTGTAATAGACGGAATAAGCATTGATCAGTGAATGTGCAGAGGTTAATATCAACATTGGAACTGATATCTAGCATAGACCAAAGATAAGAATTAAAACATGTTGTATGTTTATTAGCATATTGCATGACAGTTACGTTTTTCTAGTAGCTTGTGGATTTATTTCAGGTTTTTACAGCACACATGACATTCATTGTATTTAAGATATTTTGCGGTGGTCTGTTTATGGGAGAAGAACCCATAACAAGCTAACTGTCTATGGTCGAGTCTTTATTAACGGTAGTCTATTCCTTATTGTATAATTATATTTATTCATTATTGTATTATTATATTAATTGTATGCCTTATTGCAACCTCTCGATATACATGCTGAGTCTTGTACAGCAGTTTTGAGTTGGACATTTGCAGATGTTTAACAGTGATTGTAGAAACATGGAGTGCACAATGCATACGTGGGAAAGTGCATTAGTTCTCTTGGGGGAAAACGTTATGCAAATATAATATGCTGCCTAGACATATTAGGTGGTGAGTACTTAATGATTAAAGAATTACAACCATACATACCTACATCTATCTAAAGGCATATAATCACCGTTTGTTGACATATTTCATGGTCAAACGTACTAGCCTGGTAGAATGTACATTTGATTTGTTTATACAAGTATATTGGGCATCAAGCTACATTTTCTGCCAATATATTCATATTTTATGTTGTTTTTTTTTGTCTCGCGACAATAAATAGAAAATAAATATTTCATCGAGTAGCTAAATGAAAACTAAACAAGGGAAATCTAGGTAGTTTCCCTTTACAATTGCTTTAATCTAATAAGCAAACAAGATTCGGTTTTTACCAAAACTTTCTACTGGCGATTCAAGCAAAGATCTAGACCGGGATGTTGCAGTGGAAATTTGTCTACAATACAGCAGTGAAAAGGTTTTTGGAAGAACAAACATGATTGTATGTATGTCAAGTGAATGTACTTGCAGTTGTAGCTAAGAACTAGTCAAAAACGAGCATAAATATCTGTGATTGTTTGCCTTTAATATTGCGAACTATCTGGAATCAAGTATTACTTATTAATGTACATTGCGAGCAATAATTAATGTATATATTAACGATATATTTTGATTTGCCCAATTGTAACTGTGTATCATTCTATTACAAAGATTTCCAGACAGGTACCATGGGAATATTTTCAATAAAAATTCATGTTCCACTGCAGGTTAATATGTTCTGTGTCTACTCCAATTCCCAGAAGTGAAATACGACAGATGGATGTCTGACTGCAAATAAATGTGATAATTCGTTATATTTCACCATGCGGTCACTATTCTTTCTTCCACCAACAACACTGTGACCAAATATTCCACTGATAGGCGCCGTGATCAATCAGAACGTTATGTTGAAACCAATCATCGGGAGTTTCCGACAGGCGAGTGACGTCGGGAGACTTCGTCAAGCGCACGGACGTCGGAGAGAGCAAACAGGACCGCTCTGCGAGTTTCAGGATGACAACATCGAGAGCTGGTAGATTTATAGCCTACTATCTCAATGCATTGGCATGTGCTGGGTTGAAAGAGGTCAGAGAACCAAGAAACCTCACTACATATAAGATAAAAAAAGAAATTTAATAACATAACAACCTATTTTTTTCTCTCTGGTACCATGTGTTACCAGTAGGCAATATATTAACTAAAGTGTAATAAATAATAATAATAATAATAATACAATGATAATAATACTTTTTTTTTTAGTGCGCCGATGTCTTCCAACATATGCGGCTACAGACATAAAGCAATGTCCACTTTGCTCTCAAAACGGTTCCATAATGTATACAAATCAGGATTTCCTATAATAAAACAAAGAGAATCCGGGTACAATTATCTTCACGAACTTTAATATCAGTTAGTTACCAATTCTGGAAGGGATAAACAGTAATTGTAAGACTGAGACGAAGAACCTGATTAGCTTATTGAGAACCCATTGAACGTTGACCCGCCTCGACTTTGCAAAGTTCACTTCATCATCAAACCAGGGCATGCAATGCAATCTAACATAGCCGATACCGATCAAGGACCGGCCAGACACGAGTTTATTGATGTTCGTAAGGACCAAATAGAAGCAAACCATAACAAGCATTGTAAAACCTACATAAAACGCTTATACGGTATAACTTGTACCGATCCCTGGATTAAATACATAGAAGGCTTTGCATGCTGCTGTAAACGTGCGTGCCTGACTACGACCAGTTGCACCTTGCACCTTCTCAACGGCCAGGACTATTGACGGATAAATCGTTCAACGTCAGGAAACCAATGAACTGTGGCCATCCCAAGGGACACAACCGCAAACCTGGTACGTTTCCCACCTTCCGAGCCGTCACAATAGTAATACGCAATACTCGTAATGAAATAGAGCGGTGCAATTGCAATCGAACCATATGATGAGACCACATGCATTATTGTGGGCAGATATAAAATTATGATAGCATAATGATCCAGTAAATTGTCAACGGGAACTGAGTATAAACCGAAATCGATAATGAAAGTACGATAACGATAATTGGAGATTCGATACATGCTAAACGTGCGCGTGTACAGCTTGGGTGCTTTCTAATTTAGTACGCGTTGAATGTGGGGTCATTGGGTACACATAAACATCGTGTTAGTGGGTGTTGATGACGTTGACAGTATCCATGTCAAAGGGGAGATAACTTGCAAGGCAATCGCTCAATTATGTCCACTTAACGATGGATGATAGGAGATGGTTTATTTTAAATAATACATCACAAGGAAGAGTGTTGTTTTGAAAGAAACCGTGTGTCAGCGTGGCCCGAGCGTGCAGTGTATGAGATACGAAGCATGAAAAAAATAATCTTTTATTTAGACAATTTGAAAAAGTTTAGTTTAAAATAACATAAGTAATAATCCCTTGTCCTATTTACACAGACGCTGACATTCGCCAATGTACAATTTGCAAAACTGTACAAGTATCATGCACGTATCCGTGAAAACTTTGATTGGTGGTTTTCTTTGAGCCTCTTCTGAACAGCCGTGCCGTCAATACCCGCCTGAACAGAGATCGAAAACAATCTGCCTGGAAACGTCTAAATACCGACACTAGCAAGATCAGTGTTTGTCCTAAAGGCTCAGTAGGGTAATCACTAGTCTACAGTAATCAGGACTAGTTTGGCTAGTCCATTGACCTTCCAGAGAAGACAAACTACCTTACTGAACGCGTTCTTAGCGCATCTCGGTGTTACCGATTTGTCCCCCCGCATCAGGGAGAAGTGAATAATTAATTGTCTTTGATCAGTTAATTAAGCGTAAATCCCCCTGCTAGACTAGTGCGCCTGTTGTCTCTGTGTATGTCTCTATCTTGGACTTTGAGCCCAACACAATGAGCTTTAAGTAGCCTACGTCAGAAGACGTTGGATTATGGCAGGATGCGATGACTTAACATGACAGTGACTGGGATACGATGGCTTAGCATGACAGTGACTGGGTAAGGCATCAGCAATAGTTCCGCGATGACAATGGTATATAGAGAAACATACCACACATTGATAAATAGGTGTATATTGATCGAAATACATATATATTAATGGACAATCGCTGACATGATCGAATATAAGGAAATAGGAAGAGACTAATCGATAACTGATAAGCGTTGGCGTACGCCGGCCTTACACGGTCTTACGCTATCTGTAGGACCGTGAGACCGCCACCAACCCCACACGTCTTCATATCAGTCATCAGAGTACTCTACACACGACTGCAGCGAAGGGGACAGATGCAGTGCAGATGACGATATTGATAAAAATTCCCTTTCTTTTAAATCTGAATATTTCATGAAATATTAATGCAATCGGTTCCATTTTGCGAAGTTTATCTTTCGGAACAGGCTTGGGTGCACCAAGGTTGACCTGCAAGTAGCACACTAGAAAATCGTGTGGAGGACGAATCAGGTCACATGACGATCTTCGTTTCATACATATTTCACCACGGCAGCTAGGCATACAGTATAGACAAACATAGTCAGACGTAAACCGATGACGCTCCTTCATGTGGTAGTAACACGCTTCAAGAACATCAAGGTAGCTGCACCAAACCAACACACATGCAGCACTTCAATGTACTGATACAAACAACTATATTATTCGCACTTCACCTAACGTTACGCATTACCAATTGAAGACGGTTCTTGCGAAAAATTGTAATGTTCAGTCTTCGTATTCAAGCACGGGAAAGAATCTTGAAAGCTGCTCTAAACCCCAATTCAACAAACAACCAATCCTCTAACGTCATGAAGACTACACTTGCTTTGTACCGAGGGCTTGTGCTTGCGATACGACAGGCATATCTAGTTAAGATTATCGACAAGCCAGCATGTTTATTAGCGTGTAATAACTTCTTTTTGTCAACGCACTTCCGTCCCGTCTACCAGGAAGGCGTGCTCATGGCAGGAGAGTAGCAGCTGATATAGGGACATTGTTTCGCGTGAAGGCCTCATTTAGCCCGTGCTCATACTCAAGACAATGGCATCCGGTCCCGAGCTCCTGGATCCATTTCAATGGGCGTCAATGATGGACTCTTAGACTAGCAGTTGTTATTGTACACGGTATGACTCGTTTGTAGACGAGGTACAAAAAGCACACGCGAATGTAATTAGTGATAGTAATCGTAAATAAAGTAATACAACCTACTGCCAACCACTTACTACATGTAGTTTATCGAGGATAATGTCAATGTTTTATAAAAGGGACGAAATTAATAGACATGTATAACTTTGAAGCCATTGGTCTAAATTGGTACCATCATGGGTCTTACACAGGGAATACAAAATAGAGTGTTATTTGTGATAGCAGTTACAAATAAATCGGAAATAGTGTAATGAATTAAATATACATTAAATAGTTAATTGTGCTGCATACCATTCACATATATTCAACAACGCTATCCGCTGATATCAATGAATTAAATATACATTAAATAGTTAATTGTGCTGCATATCATTCACATATATTCAACAACGCTATCCGCTGATATCAATGACAATGATACAGGGACGATATCAACAGTTATACTTTCGACACTATCTCAAGCCATGTGTTATTTTGAAGCCATAGTTCAAAAATGTAAAATCATATTATGGAGGATATCATTGCTGCGACAATCACTACCCATAATGGACCAATCAGTTCCAGTTTTATACCGATCTATGTACAGCCCGTGAAACAATTGACCAATCAAGTACAGTTTTACACCGATCTATTTAATTACAACTGGTGAAACAATTGACCAATCAGCTACAGTTTTATACCCATCTATTTACAACCCGTGAAATAATTGCAAGTTGTGTGGCTCAAGCGATGCAGAAGAAAGGAATTTGCTTAAATCAGGAGAATCCAAATGACGGGCAATTAAATGAAAATAATTACAATTGGTAACGGTCTACATATACATTAAAGGTTGGACTTTTGATAGTCTTAGCTGTCAGGTTGCAACTGATGTTGTTGAAGGTTTGAGGAAATAACTTACTTGCAGCATGGTCACACGTACTGGGCCACAGTGACAGTTTCTTCAACAACGCTATCCTCTGATAACTAATATATTATTACATAACATGCCGTGAACAAATCTTGAAACGGATCTAAACCCGAATTAAAAATCATAATAAAATACATATCAAATCATTGGTACGGTGATTTGTGTTTTATTAGAGATGAATAATATACACTTACACTCAGGTGGCAGTACAGTTATAAATTATCTTTTTAAAATCGTTTTAAATGTGATATTTCCTAGAAAATAGATCTGATGAGGAGAGAAAGGGATGAACATTTTGGAATGGGTTTAATTCTTTAGACCTAAAGAAAATAATCGGACTTTCCTGGAACGTAATCAGCTTGAAAGTGGCGCACACGGAGGCTAACGACAGGACAAGATGGATGCGATGGATGGATCTGCCCTCTAAGTTAGCAGGAGTATCGGTTACACAACAGGATGGGCTTTAAAACAAAGGCTTTGAAACTTAAGACGGGTTATTCCAAGAATAAAATGACCTTCATGCAGTGTAATCAGACCTGTATATGCCCTTGGAGGAATGCATTGAGGTAATTGAACGTACTGGTTTTGCTTATTGAGATGGATACGAATTTGATCTCAGCCAGAGGTAGATATAATTTGAAAGTAAGAAAATAATACTTGGACAGTACTAATGACTGTCTTTATGGTGTGAGATTGATTGGTTGAATGGAAGTTGTCATTGTTTATGTTAGAGAGAGAGAGAGAGATAGATAGATAGATATATAGATAGAGATAGATAGAGAGAGATAGAGAGAGAGAGTAATGAGAGGGAAAGATAGGTATAGAAACTGAAAGAGAAAGGGAATGTTAGTGGAATGGATAGAGGGGGGTAGAAATAGAGCTGGAGACAGGGGAGATAGTGACATGGGTGATAGAGAGATAGAGAGAGAGAGAGAGAGAAGGAGGACAAGAGAATGGGAGGGAAAGATAGGAATAGAAAGATAATGTTAGTGGAATGGAGAGAGGGGGGAAGAGAGCTGGAGACAGGGGTGAGATGGAGAGAGAGAGAGAGAGAGAGAGAAAGAGAGAGGGAGGAAGAGGATAGGAGAAAGACAGTAATGAAAGATAGGAATAGAAACTGAAAGAGACAGGGAATGTTAGTGGAATGGATAGAGGGGGTGGGAGATAGTGACATGTGTGTGTGTGTGTGTGTGTGTGTTTGTGTGTGTGTGAGAGAGAGACAGAGTATGTGGGTGTGGGAGACACACACATAGACAGAGAGAGAGAGAGAAAGAGAATAAAACAGACAGATAGAAAATGAGAAAGATAATACAGATTACATATCATTATTGCTCGTTACATTGATATTTTAAGGTACATTTCTATGATAACACATCCACATCGTACGCTTTGTTGGCAAAGATGAAATAAATGCGCAGAAATCTTGCATGATTATTGGTTTAATGCAGATCGTGGTTAAATTGTGCTAACATGCCTACTCTAAAAATTCCTGTAGGCGTCCATTCAGTAGAATATACAATTAATATGTGCCCAATTATGCCAATTCTTATCGTCCGTGGAACGTGCGCTCACTTAACAGTTAACCAAGAACCCAGTAATTTGATTAATTACATAAATATATCCTATCACAATCGAGGCGATCATGAATCGTCGCTAATGATGCTTCTAACACAATGCGAATACCTATATTAATATCTCCATTGACTGGCAATAAATAACGATTTATGACAGGAGTTGGCGCAATAATTTGAGCGAGGTAGGTCGTTTGGTCATTAAACCCGGTGAAGGGGGCAAGAAGGGGATGCGTCGGGCAACCTCAATGACGCTGGTTTCATGATTACATGAAATTGATTCTCCGAGAAGTGGGAATACTCCTGTCCCATGACGTGAAATATATTCCCAGAAGCAGAGTATCACTATCACCGCACAATCATGACTCTGGTGGTGCTGTAGAGAGAAGACTACGGCACACAACGACAATACTGCACAGCGTGTGTGCTATAACCGATCGCCTATACAGGTGCGTGTTGATCGGGACATTTCTTTTAAGCATGATACATGTATTTAAACGATCTACGGTCATCTACCCTTGTCTGCATTTCAGTCCAGACCGTAAATGATGTCCCTGCGATTAAATATTATCCATCTACTGCCTAATCCAACGTTCAGCCAATAACCAATAGCATCCCATAGAGCATACGTCATCAGTGGAGATCCAATAGTTCAAGGCGATAATTTAGACCCATATGTATGTGAACACAATGTCCAGATAGCTTGCGTGTAGCCAACTCCCAGATTAGACCAGTAGACATTGTTCACATGCCAATGTTACCGTATGTCATGACAATTTGATGTGAGTACCCATTTTTTATCAAACGATCTGACCAAAGGGTAGCCGAAGCCTAAAACATTGCCGTGGACACTTGGTATATAACTACCAACTAGCCATAACAGCGTGTATAATGTCTCAAATACACACACCATTTAGACCACTTAATATTAACAAATACACATGCGTGAAGCTATTGCTGATCTAAATGACCTAAATTGAAGACGCACCAAGCTGGAAGGGAAACACAACACCGGAAACACTGAAACTAGTATCTGTCCAGTAAATAATGAAGTAAGTGCCGAGAAGGGAAGCAATACATGTCAACTGAAATTAACCAGAAGTACGGCTGTCAGCACCTAGTGTTTATCTGAAGTGCGAGGGTTAGTGAATTAACACTCACGAAGTGAAGATACGTGACAAATACCAGGGTGCATCTGGATTAAACATACGCACGGATTCGTAATTAGGTTTTTAATGAGACATTTGGCTGCTTATATTAATAATATTCACGAAATACAAAGTTAATTAGAGTTTCATGATAACATTTATTTCCTCAATGTGATTTTATGTTTTGCTCAAATTCATTGAAATCTTATGTTTGGGGTTAAAGATATTCGGGTTATATGTATTCACAAATCCTAGGATTTAGTAATAATTCTTTAGTTGATATTGAAATAATTGAATGTCATTTTAAAGTGTAACTGAATACCTTTATAGTTGAATGACCACTGTATAGTTACGGATAATTTTGATATTTTATATAAAATATTATCATATTGATGTTTAATCCGGACCCGAGATTACGAAAAAATTTTAGTACCTTTTCATGATCAATGGTTTTGTTCACAAATCCCCATATACAATTTGAGTTTAGCATGAAATCGTAGTCAAAATGTTTCGTAATCTTGGGGCCTGATAATCAGTAAATATTTTGCCTATGGGTTCAAAATTGTAGATCAGTAAACTTTACGTTAGCTGACAGCCAAAGTAGCTGATGTCATGGTAGAAAGAAAAAAAGCACCGCTAAACATGATGTTTCATAAACCAAAATTACTCCCCAGATAGAAAACCACAAGTGTAACAACTTCGAAAAGTTTTTTATTCAAGATGGCTGTCTCCGTTTACCTTTCGTAAACAACAATTGACTCCAGAACCGGCATCGTTCTGGTCGAACCCCTCTGTGACGTCACGCAGATAGGATAATCACATTCCGATTAGCAGACTCACGAGTTCCACGCCATCACGTCTGGCATTCAGCAACATTAGAGACTGAACTGTGAAGCATCAAGGCACACGAGAGCAATATCCGGTAGTGCCCATAAGGACATCAGACGTTCTATGTTGCCTAATACTAAAGTATACACGACTTGTAGGATACAGACAGCATCAAGATAATTAAGTAACCGTTCACACTACAGGAATTTCAAACCACATTCAAACCGGTTTACTCATCCCACATTATTTGAATCCTGTTTGCCAGTCGATTCGGATTAAACGGTAAATTACATCTACTCTACAATCCTAGCCAGAATGATTTGTAGACTACCAAGTTAATAAACATGCCGGATGTAATTACACCTCTGTATAGTAAAGGTTGTAAAACCTTAAATATGGACATATTAAGTGGAATAAACGACAACCATACAAAATACCACCAATGAATATTATAGTTTAGGAATACACAAACCAAATTATGTGAGCATGCGGGTGTCTATAGGGTCATCGTCATTCTAGTGGAGATATAATATAACCGCTCCGCAATGCCATGTGTGTGTGTGTGTGTGTGTGTGTGTGTGTGTGTGTGTGTGTGTGAGTTTGTGCGTGTGTGTGTGTGTGTGACAGAGACCGAGA
>JAUTBT010012188.1:0-16938 GCA_032361225.1 Lepetodrilus schrolli
AATGGCTGGTCAGATCCTCGTCAAACAAGCTGGCCACACACGAATAAATCGAGGACTGATCACCATTGTCATTTCTTGTAAGGTGTCACACCAGATCGAACCCGTATACTCTCACCTCTCAGCTCACATCCCCCATCACTTACAACACCCAAGATAAACCCCACAAAATAACCTTGTTATACTCTCCTTTTCTCTCTCCCTTTTACCCCTCAACCCCCACCTCATCCCCCACCCCCAAGCAAGTGACGTCACAGGTGTTACCCGAGAATCGTAAATCGTTGTTACCATGGAGACACGAAGATGAACATATGTGGGTGATCGTCTGAAGATCACCATTAATTCCTTTTCGAGGCGACAGTCGTATAACGTTCATTTGAATGTGTCTCGGTTAGTCGTGTGCCGTCTGTATTGGATAATTGATGTAAATCGTGGATCTAGTTAACACACATTTGGATCCTGATCAAAGGAAATGAGTTATCAATTAAGCGCATTGTATTTTAAGGCATACAATCATGGGTTTGTTTACATATTTAATGGTGAAACGTACTTTTACATGAAAGTATGTACATTTGATACGTCAGGCACGTAAACGAATTCCGACAATGCGAATGTCAAATTTGGGTTATTTTTCCTTGATATCTAGACATTGTGTTTTTTGTGGGAGATCATGATACCAATGTGAGTGTGTACTGTTAGTTGTGAATTGTTTACGTTTTCTAGTATTTCAACGATAGCATGGCGAGATGTTTCTGGTAGGAAGAGAACCTACGATACCCTTGTATTGTAGTAAAACCTGGTACAGAACAATCTAGAATAGGAGTTCACCATACGAATGTGTGTGCGTGTAAATTATGAACCCCATAGTATTTCAACGATATAGCGGCGATTTATTGTGGGAGGATAACGTCCAACAGCTCTGTGCTACGGTAATACTCACTGACTATAGACTCAGCATATTCCCCGCAAAGCAAACTAGTGTTCACCATAGACAACACCGATCGCCTAGAATGGAGAAATTGAACCCTCGCACTACAGTCCGGAAATATGGGACAACATATATTTTCAGGTCACACATTTCTCGAAAACAAACACACTATTCATTTTATTATTAAAATGGCGCAGTCTCCCTTTCTCCGTAAACAACTTTTATTTTATTTTAATACAGGTAGATACAAAAAAAAATCCGTTTTCATTTCATTGCTTAGAAATGTATTCTCGATTAACAAGTTCCATGTTCAATCATTCGGTATCGCGAGATTTTCCTGCGTGACTCCCGCGGGATTGGCAGCTCAAGTGTGAGGGCAGATGACGACGAGACGAGATTCTCGCCTTGGAAGTATAGGTCCGTCAAATCGTATTACAGTGTGCGTTGTCCTGCAAATTGAGTTTAGAATATAAGATCAATAGGATTTCAAGTAGCGCAGAACCTTGACGACGGCCGGTAAGTCTCGCCATGCAGCGAAGCCAGGGTTGTGGGAGGAAAAGCCAGCTCAAACGATACTTATCCTTTCTATCAAATAAAAATCCCAGTCTAATGGATTCAAAGCATGAGCCTAAAAAGTTACATTTCCTTTCTTTTATCATCGTAACCAGAGTTGCGTTTTATCTCATCTTATGGAATGATTGCCTCGGCTCTACATGAACACGATATAAAACACGAATCGAAGGCTAAATCCATAATTTGTCAAAAATGTTGGGATTCAAAGAATAAACGAGCGCCAGTGAACGGTTGCTCTTGTGTCGCTTGGAGTCAATCGATGTTTTGCTTTCATCGTTTCGTCCTTTGAGGTAATTGTGCAATGTTTAGGTGCTAATTTATCGATCATGGGCCACGGGCTACCACACCGACTTTAATCTCCACAATCAGCAGGTCAAATTCTGTATAATATACTTTGGTGTATATTATATCCTGTATAATACACTGTACGCTGGTCCTTGGTCCCACAAACATTCTCATGGCATTTGCTTAGAAGTTCTGCTTCCTTTCGTTATTGAGGTCGATGGCAGAAATCTTTGTCTCGTTCTGCGATTCTACTTTAGGTCACCAGAGCCAGACATCCCCCCCCCCCAACACACACACACACACGCACACACACACACACACACACACGCGCACTTCCTTGGGGATATCGTCTGGTGTGTAGCTGAGTGTGTGGGGTGGCGGGGGGGGGGGAGAAGTCCTGGGCTAGAAACGTCTGATTGGGAAATGGTGAAGACGAAAGACCTCATCAATTGACTTGGGCAGGTCTTTGAACACGCTTCGTTAACTAACCAAGTGTTCAGACGGTCGTAAGATTACCACTGCCCCCTCTGGGTTCCAATCCAAGCAGCTGACCTTCAACTGTGATCCGAAACAGTGGCTCTCTGGTGTTGCTCAACAAAGGTAGCTCATTTCTAAATTATTGCAAGATTGCCAGTGTCACCCTCTAGGTTCAAATCCAAGTGAACGACATTCGACTTTATTCCGAAACAGTGACTCTCCAGTATGTTACAGCAGACTAATACTTAGCAATGGTGGAACAGAATGAAATGATTTGTCGTTAAATCTTTACGTTCGGTGTCGAAAATTATTTCACTCAGTGTGTGGAGTTTAGGAGAATATCGTTGTGGTGCGATATATACGTATGTGTTTTATTGCGTGTGTGTTACTAGGTAAACTGCATGGTTATGTAAGGAAAGGGATACATGAAATGGGATGCAAGGTGATGACAAGAACGAAATTAAAGGCTAAAACGACGATAGACAGTGACTCCATCTTAGATCTGGACTATTCATTGTTTCACATGGTGATGCTTCCCGTGTTAATTCAGTTATTCCACATACAGATTCGAACACAAGCAATCCTGTGTATTACGTCACATAATATTGTTGGTCACGTGAGATTTTAGTCTCGCCCACGTTGAAGTGTAACAAGTTATAACGTTCAGAAACGTGTTTTCGCGTGAAATGTACAACATCGTGTATTTGTCCGTATGTTCATAGAACACAGTTGCATCCGCATGTAAAAACGAGAAGAAAATATTATGTTATTTTTTGTTGCTTTATTTATTTATTTATTTATTGGAGGGGGGGGGGGGGTCTTCAGCAGTTTGTTGTTATAATTTAAGTCATATACAAGGTTCAACTAAATACTAAAATACGAAATGGGCTCATCATATTCCTTTTTGTCGGAATAATAGTTCAACTTCAACGTGGAGTTCTAAGTTGAAGTGTCAAGTTGAACTATATAAAGAAACCTACTGTCATTACTGTGCACACATAGGTGGGTGTGTAGGCTACTTCGGTACCAAGCAGTCCGTCCCTTGTCCAACAAGCAGACCGCCCATGTCGTACTGTCTATTATTCGTCTCTCTATACAACTCCAATTATGCTGCCTTGTTCCACTCGTCGACGGTAAGCATGCTAGAAGTTGAAAACTGTCGCCACCGAATCGTCCATAGACATATGATAATAATATAATTCGGTTAAATTGTTGATGTCAGTACATTTATTACGTGAATGAAATACGACATAACATTACTCTAAGCTGGCAGAAGCCATTAGAAAGGTTGGTGGTATCAAAACGTTGCTGGTATCAATGGTAAATACCCATACAGGGTCATCTGCATTCAAGCACTCAATTTATTGAGCATCACTAACACAATGACGCATTTATTGTGGTATGCGAAATTCAAATTATAAGGAAATATCCAATGAAAACTTAAATTTCTTTTACAGCGGTAAGATTTTTAATTGTGTTCTTTTTATAGTATATAGGTATTTTTTAAAGGACGCAGATTCCAGTTTTATTCATTAGTTAATAGGAAGGGTGTCCTAACGTAAATATTGTAGTCAATCAAAGTTCCATCGGTTGTTTATCTCCCATCTCGTGTGGCCTGGAACGTCAGCGGTTCGGATTAACATAACCTTTAAAGAACACTGAATTGTAGGTTAATCAGTATCCGTGCCAGTGAGCCGACGACGAGGGTCAGACTAGGCGAATTCGCCCGCATCGAGCTGATCTTTGAAAGTCCAAACACCACACACGAACGGTTTGTCTGGAAGCTTTTGGTCTCCAGCAATGAGCAGCACCAGACGAAGTTTTGGGGTAAATGGAAACAGGGCATTTATCGAAGAGCTTTGACTCTGGTTGCCGGAGCGAGCGGATGCCACAAATTACACGCGTATATAATATGTCGGCATGACCTGGGCAGATCCCGTTGAACAAAGCCCCGGTCAAGAAAGACATTTTGAAGCTCTTCTGGGACTAAAGGGACGTTTATAGACGAAAGTTCCATGGGGACGCGATTCGTTGCTTTATCGGGAAATAATTATAGGAGATTGTGCAAACATGGACAATGCACAAGCGCACAAACACTAATATAAACGGAAACACACCATAGTTCGATAAACACGCGTCTTTGTTTTGCATTGCGTTACTTGAAAAACGTGTTTTGTACATGCTTAGGCCTATATAATTTAGTCGACCTGCTATCAAGCGAAAACCGATCTCTAAAGACTGAGAGAGAGAGGGGGGAGGGAGAGAGAGAGGGTTAAAGAGAGAAAGAGCGAGAGAGAAAGAGCGAGAGAGAGAGAGCGAGAGAGAAAGAGCGGTCACTGAATTTTCACACGTGCGTTATGTAGAATGTGATCATAATGGGGTATCCCACTTGATACTGCATACTTGCCTATCTTAACCTTGATACAGTCAGTTGGTAGTGCTCGGTAAACAGTGGATTAAACTAAATAGCACTCGCTGTTTTAGAGCTTTATAATCTCCCCTTTGGCGGCTGTGATGCTTCAAATTGGAGTGACCTCCCTTTGCGAGATAATGGCGTGCAGATAGGTGTTTTGGGAACCGTATAGTGTAGTGAATATTGCACGAGTAACAACGCTCTTAAACCACGGTTCCGTCAGGCAAACTCAGCTAAATCCTTGGATATCAACGAAGGTTATAATTGCACTTTACACGGAATGGTCTGGAGAAGAAAAAAACATGTGACTGTTTTTCTCAGCAGGTAAAGACTTTGTTTTGCAACCGGCCGGGGAACAGTGGACATAAATTATTGAAGACACCATGATTGTTTCTAACACGATATAGAAAGTATTTCAAATTATTGCTAGCTCATTATATATCTTAGGATGCTTACTTGCGTATCTAGTTAATTTCAAGTTACCGGTAAGTGAATCTGTGTTGGTATTATTTTTATTGTATTTTGTATTTAGCCTAGTAACAAATTTCACTAAATTGATTTTATTTTGTTTGGTCATTCACGCTTTCCCTTGCTCGGGTTATACTGTTTAATCTGCTTGTTTCCTCCCACAAATTAAGGTCAAATACGTGGTGGATATCTACTGTGTAATAACGATTCCATGATCAACACACGTCTTATTGTGTTTCTCGTGCTTAGGTGAAGCTCGAAACTGTGAACATTAATTTCACTCGGGACATATTGTCCGTAATCATGTATATCGTGGGTTATTCTCAAATTACGTAATGGTGTGCATGCTAATTTAAACCTTTTAGAAAAAGAGAAGCACGTCAAAATCATTTATGTATGATGTAACTGTCACGATGTGCCAATTTGTTGCCAGAGGTTGAATCTGCACATGCATACAGTGGGAAAATATACATATTTTTCACTTTAAATAGCCACACTCGCATTGTTTATGTAATTCGCGTATTGTCGTACCAATACCATCTTTATTATTTTAAATGACTCGTACACATGTGGTGATTTTACCTATGCACATTTTTATTATTGGTCATATGTAATATATTGAGCTATATTTGCAAGAATCCGCGCTTTAAGGCGTATCGTACATGCCATTTGGAAGTAACATTGCCATTGTGATTCTACAACAAATGTTATTTTGTTTACACCGTCATATACATTCCGATTATATACTACAAATATTACCGAATTTACTTCCACATGAAATATTTCAGTAACCAAGAGTGACACTCAGACCACAACCAACACCGAATACAACGCAGGTTCAGACGTCAGTGATAGGAGAGATACGTCATAGGAAATGTAGAACCGTTTATATCGAAGAAAAATAATGTAATATGTGTGATTGTTATATATCTGTCTCAGTACTGGTAGCGGGGTACTAGTCATAGACGTATAGTTACATTGTAATCTGCATGTGTCTGTTACGATACTACGTAAACCTGGACCATTTTGAAAGGATGCTGATTAAACATACATTTGTATTTATTTAGTTATTTTACATTAGGGTTTAGATCCTCTTTCAAGATTCACTTACATCACGGCTTGTCAGTTTTAAGACAGGAGGAAACCCACAACATCAGTAGCGCTGGATGTTGCAGTAAACCTGCTAGCACCAGCTGGTAGTGACAGACCAAGTATGATAACCGTATTGCCATGGTACAGACAATGAATCCTATCATGATCGCATCAGAAATGTAACTTTCGCGAATATTGACGCCGAGCTCTCGGGACAAGATTTAAACTGTTGGCTCGGAAGTCCAATGTTCTACCATTGCGCTACCACCCGCCCCTATCAAGCGAAAAAGTAGATCACGGAATGTATACGAAATTGCAAGCCTACGGCAAAATATACGCAAAGCTCGTTTCCAGAGCCTATAAAGTAAAGTATACATCACCAAAGATCGCATACATCTAATGTAATGATGTATTAAAATAGTCCACATTGGTGTTTGTAATCAAGTATATGAAATACATCATCACACGAAGTAGGCGCAGCATTTCCTAATTGATCAGAAATCGGTGGCATTGACATAGGAGTTCGGACGTGGAAATGTGCCATTATCCCTCCAGCATCCAATACGGTATGGTAAAATTCCTTGATTAAATATATTCACTTATGTAAAAGATCCCAATTGCCGGAAGGGTTGACGAACTATAGGTACACATATCTACTAGTATTTCAGACAAAGCTTGAGAACTCCGTGTGTTTGTACAGTCAAGGTCTTTCACGTAAACATGTTGGCGTTTAATGGTGGCCGACATGGACCTATTTTTGTTCGTGGTCGATTGTTTTAATTATTAGGATCCCCGGGGACAAACCGATTAAGAAACAATCATTTGTGTAAGCTATTTGAATATGAAAACGCCTTAGAGAATAGAACTTAAGATTCGCAGTGGTGGTTAAAGGTGGGGTCTATTACTCGGAACCTGACCCGGACTTGCGGTATATTCGCCGGACCCAATTCCCGGCAATCTTATTGGCTCACGGTTAGGGGTAAGATTAGGAAAATATTGTATTCATAATTTGGGTCACGTAAGCGAATTGTGTCCGGGTCGGGTGAATAGACCGCAAGTGAAGATATAAGGATTTCTCGTCACTGATATATTCGGCTATCCTACTGCCAAGTATATAATAAAAACATATATTAACTATAATTTAGATTAGAAACTTAAGAAATATGATGGCAGCATCAAAACAAAACAAAAAGTATACAAGAGCACGCACACGCGCGCACGTGCGCGCGCAAACGCACATACAACAAACTGTTTCGGATAATGCTATTAATGCTTTCAGCTTTAGTTTTGTATCTTTTTGAGAAAGTCTGTCACCAATCTCATTAAAATCAAATCCGAAACTGACGCGTAGATATTTTCTCTTTTCAGTAAAATAATGTCAAACTTAGATTGGTCGGTCACTTGTTATTTGATTTTACCAAGAATTTATAAAACATTCATCTATGCACGTGTTCGCTCTACTCATAACTGGCCCGTGTAGGGGCGATATGTGTACCTTCCACAAACTTCTACTTACTTATTGCCTTGTTTTTTTTACCTTTCATACTCCAACAATGACATCAACAGTATACTTAATAACGGAGCTGTGAATATACTACTAACGATGATAATCGATAGACACGGCTGGGATCGTCTCATTTCAGTTTGCTCGTGGTTCTGTGCGTAATAATTATTCATTTTGACGTTATCCTTAATGACCATGGCATGACAATCGATTGACTCACACCCATGTTGGGTCAAGGCAATATACGTATGGTGCTGAAAAGAACTATAAGCGCAATGAAGAAACACCTCGGCCTAATATTATTAATAACATCAGTAAATTATGACCATGATAACCAGCAAGGCATTTAATCACATATTGATAGGTTTCAAATTAAATAAACTACATACCTTTGGTTAAAAGTATTTAAAGGATTTCGTTGAATTTAAGTTTTCTTTTAGTTGGTAGTATTAACCTTCTCTCTGCTAGAGGAAACCAGATATGCCCAACTTGACAGTCATGGATTCTAGAAGAGAGTAAGTTAATTGACTTCTTCATATGTTTCAATTAATATCGACTATATTATATTAAAATTAATTTGAGGTTATATATTTATTAGATGAATAGCATCATGGAATAAAAGTATAGAAGTAATTATTTTATTTCGGTTCAAATTAATTTACTATTAATCAATTTAATAGTATAATTTTATTAAATTACATTGAACACTAATTGAGTTCAAATGTATTTGATATATTAATAGTTGATGCCAATGAGTATATTTACGTGGGAGTTCATATGCTTTTGTTTACACGTCGGCATTCTTGTGTTGCTCATTGGATGAATTATATATATATATATTATACAGAATTAAACAATCATCATAAACTATATATAAATATCGACGTTTCATCAACAAACTGTTGACATCTTCAGGATATGTACGTTAGAATATATATTAATGTAACAGATTGCATGATATGAACCGCAATCCAAAGGCACTATAAGTTACTTTGAAATGAGAAGAAACATTTTGATTGTATGAATAGTTAATGCCAGATTTATATCATAAGTGATTTGGAGATGAATACTAGGATATTTATTGTATTATTTATATATGTTGTTAATGGAACTATCGACGCACAAATATATCAGGTAATTTACAATGAACTGTTGTTAAATAATGTATGTGTTTGGAGATTGACATGAGACATGCAATGCACGGTGGTATGCAATGAATGTACACTTGAAGGAAAGTGTGCTGGTTTTATTCCCTTTAGGAAACACTAATAAATATGTTTAGTTGCGCACCCATTCTTGCTTAAACCGTTGGTGCTAAAAAGATATCCGATGACGCTTTATTAGCCTCTCTTACGATAACCTTCGGGATACTATCGAAACTATCAATCGATAGTGTATCGGACTAGTAGAATCCGTAGAACCTAAGTGCGAATCCGGCTTTTAATTCAATACTGATGTACAAAGTTATCATAAAGTTAGCATGCATACCAATGACCATTTACTGTTAGCATTTACTAGTACCATATAAAGTTAAAGGTAAATAAAGAATTGAATGTGCCACCATACCTTAGGATAAGAACATAGTTTCTATTAAGATGCCATCGTGTTCACTACATTGCGCATCCACATTTGCCTTGCTGTTTCATTAACTAATGCAACGTATGCGTTATGCATAAAGGTAACCAAGGAAGACATATACTGCAAAGCACTAAATTAATGCGAGCAGGATATTAATGAGAACATTGCGATCCGCGTATATTGTATTGACTGTTCAGTTAAAATTTTAAAGCATGGACAAAGATGATTAAGCGCAACAAATTTAAATCGTGGTCCAAATACAATAAGTAAAAACAATATATTTAGCTTATATTCCATATATTAAGTGACATTCCATAAGCAAAAACGAGTTTCTGCTTCAAATCCATTCTATATAAATTGACAAAAAGCATACACAGTATATCATTCGTAAATGGGGCGTATATGCAGTAATAATGTAATATCTGTTTCACGGAATCTCGTATTAATCATCATTATATCGGGATAGGCCATTGTACTAAAACCGCACTTTCCCACATATATCTATCATCAAAACAGGTAACCGATTATACAAATCGTGACGTTATTACTGCGATTAACATAACCTCATCCCAGTGTGCACATAGCGATTCTAGTCTATAGTTTCCGATGTATATGTAACCTTACATGTCAGATGTATGAAGATTTGGTTTCCCCAAGAGAGCAATAATTCTGTTTGTGAGCCATTTGCCAATTAACGGTGTCTATCCACTGGCAAGATACGCTAGTTTTCGCCTACGAGGAAGAAATCCTCCCACGTTGGTAATTGTAAAACGCTTGGTGATAACCCAACGAGAGATCTAAGTAAAATGTCAACAGCGTTATTTATATCAACGAGTCTGACCATCTTGAACTTCCTTCTTCAGAAATAGACCTCGACGTTCTTTGGTTATAGAACGCTTGTCAGTGCCACTGTCGTAGTCACCGGGTGGTTGAAATCAACCCTGGATAATTGTTTCCAAAACCCCTCAGTGGATGTTTCCATTAGCAAAATACCACTGTTGACGTCATTGGTTTCGGGGGTGCTCATTAAATGATGACGTTTTTACCGGAAACAATGGCAACCGACAAGTCCCCGCTGTGGTAATTGATAACAGCGGACGCGGCCTGAAAATAGAAAGTAACGGGTATTGATTCCGTCTTGAACTTTAATGTAAATGATCGGCTTTAATCGGGAGACATTCCCAGAGTTTGATAACGCCCTGCAACTATAAACAACCCAATGGCGTCGGTAAATCAACCATTTGGATCGCATCAATGCAGGAAACATATTTGCACATGCAAATTACAACCATGCTGAGAATTTGCATAGCGGTTAAACTTAAAACGAACCAATTTCACAGAAAATGGCTTCGACCACGATGAATTTTAGCGATCTTAAAGTACAGCCATTGGCGGTGTTCAGGTGCATTCTCGTTTGAGAACCAATCCGGCCTTGAGGGATTATTTTCTTGCCTAGGTGATGTCGCTTGAATTAATTACTATGTTTTCCCGTGGATCTTCGACCCAGAACCATACTGGATTATTACAGGAGAGAATATTATCATTACAATGACACGGTTTTCTTATCCGCCATATGACCTTTCAAGAAGGCATGCATCTACAAAACTGCCTCTCTGCAATTTGTCATTATTCATTGATGTACATACCCATCTCTCAAACTGTCTGGTATGATTACTGTAACACAGCGTACATGTTATTTGGTTCGTCCTGCGTGCATTATTGCTAAAATGTATTGGGAATATTTCGAAGTAAAAGGCAAGAGATATTGGTCTTTCTGTACAATCAGGGAACCTCTCTCCGCCAGGACGGTGCAAAGTGCTTTGAAGAAGATTGAATGCACTTGATGTGTGAGGTTTCGCATCAGCCATATTTACAAACAGTTTGCATCAATATCAATTTCTATTTGTCTTACCCAAATATTAACACGAGCAAGCTTGATGAGGTAGTGCGTTCTGACCTTCCTCGTACATTGGGTGTAGATATTTATATGCAGATGTGCACAATTAAGGGTTGGATGTGCGCGCATTCTAGGACAGGTTCAGATAGCGTGTACATTCACGTAGTTCTGAGTATCTTTTCGTGAAGTTCTCGTATCTACTACGAGACCTGGCCCCAAGATTACGAAACTTTTTGAGTAGGATTTCATGCTCAAGCTAAAATTATATATGGGGATTTGTGAACAAAATCTTGAACATGATCAACAACGTTTCGTAATCTCCGGGCCAGTTAACGCTCTCGTAGGGATCAGCGAGCTATAATATTCTGATAAATATGGTCTGCTAGTGGATATGGGAGCGTCGTGAAATGGTAAATGTGCTCTGCCATTCATATAGTCCACTTAGTGTTTACATTCAGATGCAAATCTGTGCATATTTATATGCAGATAATCTGTGCAAATCGTGTGCTTAATATTGTTCAAATAATCTAGAGGTATTTCTGTAGGTGTTGATGGTATGTATATTCTGGTGCTGATCGTGTACACAGTAAGATGGCAATCCATTCCTGTCCAATTCTAGGTACAATTGGACACTTTGTGTATTCAGTTGCAAATAGCCGATTTCTGGTATGCAAACGTTCATAGTGACGTTGATTTCCTATTAGATTTAATGCACACACTGTGCAGATTCGAATGCAGAAAGTGTGTACCATACCAGTTGTATAGCTTAACATATTTTGTTTAAATAAATCATTTTATTCTATAGACCTATGTAGTGATAATAATCTAAAAAATTTTTTTTTTAATTACGACATTATATTACATATTATATATTCTTCTTCTTCTTCTTCTTCTTCTTCTTCTTCTTCTTCTTCTTCTTCTTCTTCTTCTTCTTCTTCTTCTTCTTCTTAAATATCACTACATATAGATATAACCATCCAAAGAAACTTAATTGAAGCCAAATAATGGACTAAAGTGTCTGTGTCTGTGACATATTATACAAGTTTATATATTCAGGAAATACCAAATTGCTCGCACATTGAGTGTAACTCACAGTAAGAAATCATATTATCTGCAAAACCTATACTGATTATAAATAATAATTTGTTCATGCAATATGGTCATAACATTATCATCATAACATATAGCATATCATAACATCATAACATATCATAACAAATAACATATCATAACATATCATATCATCATAACATTATGGACTACGTTCAATTAATGCACGTGCATTTCCTGTTACCGCGGGTATTTCTTATTTCTGAATAAATTGCTTGGTCTGTCAGTACCAGCAGGTGCTCGTAGGTTTACTGCGTAACATTCAGCGCCACGTATGTTGCGGGTTTCCTCCTACCCTAAACTGACAAACCGTGATACAAGTAAGTAAAATAATCTGGAAACCCCAATTTAAAATAAAATAATAATAAAATAATGAATAAATGGATTGACGGCAGCCCGAGTTTCATCCCGTTATGCGTAATTAAAAATAAGTTCGTATGACGTTAGTTTAGTATAGTAAACATACATAGAGGATCTCACATGAGTGGTTATATGATACTGAATGTATTAAACGAGTTGCCAAAACTTTAGAAACTATTGTAATATCGATTTTCAATCACAAACACTATATATTGGCAAAATGTCTTGGGAACTCGGTTAAAGCACGCGGACAAAATATAGTTCCAGGAAAATGTGTAAATATTAATAAATGTGTTTGCATATTCAATTTTAATTGAAGAAATCTTTGAACTTTATATTCGACAAATAAGTCCCAAGAATAAGCTCTAAAGGAGGTCCAGAAAAACTTTGATATCGCGTATGAACACAATAATACGAATCTATTGTGTTATTACACTAGTGAAAATATTTATATTTATAGCATGGGTTTATTGCACTCCAAAACTCCTATGTTATGTGATAAATATACTTATAACGATATAATTAAGAATCTAGTGTCTAGAAAATGATACATTTAGGAAAAGTGCGATATCGTGTTTTTAATGCGCTTTTAAAGTTAAGTAAAAAGATAAGATCATATAGCAGTTTAGTGGGATTTGTTGGTGTCTCGGCGATAGACGTTGATATTGTAAAAATATATTAATTTATATTCAACAAAATTAATTTAGGGCCAGCATTTAGCATTATTTTGAATCTTTCTACCAAATGTGTGAATGTTTCTTCCAATGTGTCTGCAGGTTCTTGATAAGTACCTGGAGCCTGTAGACGTTTGGAAATTCATCGTTGTTAACATAATATAAAGTTAAATCTATATGTTCAAAAAGGCTACAGGCCTAAAATTAATATCAGCCTTTAGAAATATAATCAGCCTTTAGAGTATAATTTGAAATGTATCATCTATACTTCAATACAAATAGTTCGTAATATACACTCAATATATACAATATTGCCTAGATTTGACATTTATAAAATAGAAACTGAATATTCATATCAATGATAATTGTTAAAGCTATATTCTTCATACGATCATTATGCTATTGCATTTTAATTTACTGCTGATTTTTCTATGTTTTCAATAACCAAATCTCCTTAAGCGGGTTTATACACGAACGATGACGGGAGGTGCTATTCAGGAATTGATCCCTCCCATAAAGAGCTTTTAAAAGTCACTTTGATATGAGAACTGAAAAATAATCAACGCAAACTATGCCCTCCCTTTTGAAAACACCTCCTTGAAAGGTTTGAAGTCGGGTCAAAGCCTCGTGCTTATGTCAAGTCAAACGCATGTTCTTTTCAATACACGATTTGCACGTGCTACTCTTTGCCCTCACGCAGTTCTCACGTGCCCGTGACATCGAGTACCCTTTCGTGCTCCAGAGTTATAAA
Source organism: Lepetodrilus schrolli (assembly GCA_032361225.1). Lineage (NCBI taxonomy): Eukaryota > Metazoa > Mollusca > Gastropoda > Lepetellida > Lepetodrilidae > Lepetodrilus > Lepetodrilus schrolli. The sequence continues at coordinate 14,108 of JAUTBT010012188.1, forward strand.
CAAGGGAGGTAACTACACTTCAAAATCAAATTCTACTTAATACCATTTCGACTTGTTTGTAAAGGTTTTCCGTTAAGCGACAAAAAAAAAAGAATTGTTTTGTGACTATAACCCTTACAACGATGAATCGTTTATGAGATTCGTCATGAATATTTAAGGGGAAGCACCTATTGTTGGGTCATAATTTATACTGTTTGAATAAGAGAGTAAAGGCTGGGCCTTGCACAGTCATCACCTGCCTCTGATGGTCCAGAACAAGGCCCAACATCCTCAGTCAGACTCAGTTTCAAGAGAAAATCAGACTAGTTCAGCGGAAAATAAGTACCCATTCTTTTCCGGGAAGAAAAAAAGAAATTGGCCACTTTTGCCTTGCGAATCACCAGCTGAGAGAAAAGACTATGTGAATATTAGCCCGACCCATGACAAACCTAAAACTGATTTGTCGATTATTTTTTTCTCTTCTTTTTCTTGTGATTTGAATTGTATTATTCCAGTTTTTCCTTTCAGTTGTATCTCTCAATAAAACACAAGTGCGATCACTCACGTCGGGTTTCATTCTACTGTGTTATATGAGTGGGCGGAGTCGCGGATAAAGCTCTCGCCTTAAAGGCCCAAGTCGAGAGGGAGCCTTTAAGAGTGTTGACCGACTAGTGGTATTACAAGGCAATGAGGAGAAATCAATGGTCAACTGGGAGGGTTAGGACACACCTTCGATTTAATCTCGAAGGCTATAGCGGGTGGGGGACAAAAGGAAAAACAAACTGTTTTTTTTGTCTTCAATCAAGCAAGAGTTGCGCGATCACTTTGTAGGAAGAAATTCCAATATGCTATCCAGTTCGTTATGGTGCGCGCATGTGTAATAACGGTATATTGTCTAAGCCATCACAAGAAGGCATTTTGTATGAATGAAAATTCACTTTGATTTATTATTGATTATATTTTATTCATCGTCTAATTACGTGACCTTTACTCCTAATCAATAATGTCTTTAAATATTATTTGTTAATCGGAATTGTACAAAACCTTGCGTTTATCCATTTTAGCAGCCAATGTTTACTTGTATTGAGTTGTCATATGCAATATAAATAAATATTGTCGTGCATTATGCATTGTTATTATACACGTTTCATGTTATACCGTTATGCGCCATTATGCAATTTATGGTACTGTGTTTTTTTTTACTGCATGCATCATTTGTAATCAAATCCTGATTCATTAACATTCACAATTTTTGTTATGCTTTTATCCTGAATAACTTATGAAACTGGCCTTACAGTAACATATATATTTAGTTATTACGTGTTTTCTTCCCACTTTTAACATGGTCAAAACGAATGTAAAGCCTTCCGTTAAATGTGAAAACGGCTCAAGACAACTGAAATAAAAAGCAATATTTTTCCGAGATATCAAAAGTGAAAAATTGAATATTGTATGAGGATTGGTAATTATCAAGCATTATTGTTTTAATATTAATGTGATATTTCAAATTCCATCTTACGCTTAAATTCCATTGTTTATTAATTTATATATCAATCAACCTCAACATTATTTATTTTAGAACAATGATTCATCATTATTTAAATGACTACTAATAAAAATAAATAAAAAGTTAATAGATTTAATTTTACAGTGGGAATAATTGAATGAATTGATTTTATTACGGACAATCTCGGACAACATTCACAAACATGGCACAGCATAAATGCACCTATGTATAAAAACGTTTACCACCTGCTAAAAATTAACGTTTACCTATAATTAACCTGCAGAGCTACTGTAACTCCTTTCCAGTTAAGAGTACAAGCATAGAACTTCAACGTTCAATGTAAGTAAAGAAGTGATTCCACGACAATGAGGCACCCGTTGTTCCACGCATGTCCAAAACAGGATCTACGCCATGCGAAAGAGTTAAGAGAGGACGTTTCTCCCCCAATGACCTCTTGACAGGTGTACTGTGGCACGCTTTGTATCCCACCCCAAACCCAACCTTAAACCTATCCAGCCGACCCCAAACTCGCCACCCCCTCCCCCACGCTCGACATTCGACAGATCAACCGTTCAGTTTTTGATTTAATGTTCTTCTTGACATTTCCTGTCTGTGTGTGGAGATACACAATGCTATGTGTTCTGTTCGAGATCTGAAGTATTAATACACACCAAAAATGTATCGCTAAATTGGCAGAAGTATTAAAGCGAATAAATCTGCTCGTGATGTCTTTATAGAGAGTTCTTGTTCTCAATATTCCAGCTATCTAATGTTATGCCAAGTCAAGTACATGTTCAGTAACGTGTTTTCTGTTCTGGCAGGTCATCAAATCAGGTTCTCGTGAACGGGGGGCAAAGATTGCAGATGCCGTTTTTAATCTTTATGATGTATATATGCATCATAAATTGTCTCTCGTAAAGAAACAGAATCAGAGTTAATATGTTGGCAGCATCAACAGACTATCAAAGTCTTTCTTGAGCGAGGCTGGTAGGGAGATGCCATGTTCAATGTTTCTGATGGAGATAATGAATCATAAATTGTCTCTCCTAAAGAGAAAGGAATACTAATTCTGGGTACTCCAGTATGAAACGGCGTAAATCTAAGGTACGGTAACCGTAACTCCAACTTCAGCCAAAGACTACACCATAGCTAAGGTTTGGAGTCTTAAGGCTGTCCCCAGGCAGTTGCACAGTTTAATACAGGAGTGCGCAGAATTATAAAGTTAATAGAATTCATTACACTGAGAGAGAGAGAGAGAGAGAGAGAGAGAGAGGAAGAGAGAGAGCAATTTATGATAACACCACCCGGCCATTTGAGGTCAATATGACATCAAGAAATACGCCCC
>JAUTBT010012199.1:0-23639 GCA_032361225.1 Lepetodrilus schrolli
TTACCGGAAATGTAAACTGCAATGGAATTTTACCTATCCTACAGCAGTGAAAAGATATTTGGAGGTACAAAAGCGATTATGTGTATGAAAAGTGCATGTACCAAATGCAGTCTTAACTCCAATTCAGTCCAAAATTACAACTTAATCTGTGATTGTATGCCTTTAAGACTTCAAATAAGCAACAAAAGACATATAAACAAAGCATCAAATGAAGTTATTCTGAGTCCCAAAATATAATGAGTGAAATTGACTTGGGAAAACCACTTGAGGAATGCCAAAAAGTAGTTCCAACTGACTGCCAACCAATGAAATAATTAGAGAATAACCCACGACATACATATTACTCAGGACATATTTTCCGAAATCACTCATATGGAGTGGGTTATTCTATTTATTCAACATAACCATTTTATTGGAATAACACATGGAAAACTGCAGAAAAACATCTTGATACAGAGAGACAATGTTGAGCATTCATCCCCCTATGACGTCAAAATGATGACGTTAAAGTCATTCCCTGCAAACACATAACGTTATTACAATGTTGTAATAATGTTATAAGGTTGCCATAATGTTGCCATAATGTTGTAATAACATAATACAACGTTGTGTGTCACAACTGGAAAGTTATTCCACAGTTTAAATCCATCACGCATGTTGAATAATGTTTATTAATAACCAGCCAATCAGAGCGAGCACAGCATATGAGATAAACATGGAGGACTGCCCTCTATTTGTCAGAATAATAGCTCTACAGAGCTAACGTTCTTTGTTATTCACATATCCAATGTTAAATAAAGGTTCTTCTTCTTCTTCTTCTTCTTCTTCTTCTTCTTCTTCTAGCTCTCACACAGAATCGTGTACCAAGTAACATGTGCTTAAATCAGTAGAAAACCAAATGGTGTCAGGTCCTGCCATGTCATCCAATCATCAGCACATGATCATGTTTATTCTCCTGTGTTTACCAATCAGAGTCCAATTCTTGTAATGCCAGTGCCATGACTTCTTGGAGAACACACTTGAAGATTAATCCCATGGCCAAATTCAATCTGCAGACATCAATTTTGATGCATGCACTACAATATCTTTTAGGAAATAGTAAAGTGTGATAGTCGATTATATCATGCATTTGGTTTACTTCATTAAATTGCGTGCATGGTTGATTAGATAATATGCACGTATGATTAGATAATGAACACAAATTATTTGATCAAGCATACTGAGCTTAAATAATGGTAATTTGGCAAAACAAATTGAAATATTTATTGATATATATTTATTTATTTTTCAAACAAGACTTTTATTATGATTCAGCCTACATCATACTAATGCTTCAAAATTTGAAATTTTGTGTGGTTGTCTATCAACATCTCAGCTATAATGAGCTAATATCTATTAAATATACCAAAACCATCTTCTTAGTGCAACAATATAAAAAATCAGAATTTGACACCAAAATAATTCAAGTTTACTATTCTCATTGGGAGGTTTTACCTCATTAAATCCTATCAAGCTGTTACTCAGTTATGAATAATAGATGCAATTATTTCATATCAATTTCTACATCATAATGTAATATTTTTGCATCCATGTGGCATTAACATATTTGTGCATCATGACACAACTGAAAAGTCCATGTATAATAATAGACATTGTAATAATGTCAAACATTAGATACATTATTTTTAACAATTTTCTATTTTTGCGCAGGAAAGCAAATAATTCATCACAATGATGAAATTTGCAACTGTTGCCTCCAGTTGTTGTATTTTTTAGCTCATACTTTTTTCAGCTATTGTATTGTTTACAATAATAAAAACATAACTAGGTGAACCGAAGAATGAGATTCTTCAACATGTGTGTTCTATTTTCTTGTCAACATTGATTTATCTTTTCAAGTAAACAGAACTAAATATAACTGCATATAAAGCATTACATGTTGAATTCAACTAAAAATGAAAAATAATAAACCCACCAAAATCAATATTTAATTAATTAATCTAATTTCAGTGTTAATAATATATCAGTATGATTTCATACATGTACAATTTTGAAATGCAACTTAATTAATGAAAAAGCAAGTTTAGAATGTGGGATCTATGTTTAAGGTCATATATTGGAATAAACATTAATCCAACTATTATTCAATAAATGTCAAGATATGATATCTATGAAATTGTGATATTAATATAAAAGCATCAATCATCTAAATTCAATGACTTGACAGAAGCTATATCGATCATCTTACATAGACAGTAAACTAGGAAACCAGGAAAGAAATCTAAAAGCACTAAAATAAATATAATTTAAAACCTTGGTGCCCGACTTTTTCCGCATACCAACCATTTATAACAGTTCATACCAACCATTTATAACAGTTCATACCCTTCCACATGATTACCATATTATGTAAAGTATTTATGCAGTTTAAAAAGTGCAACAGCTGTGCCAAAAATGCACTCAATAATCTGAAACGATCATGTAATGGAAGCAGTTTGGAAGCCACTGTCATTGGATTTCAATTTGTCTGTACTGACAACACATGACAGGACCTGATCAACTATCCGATCCACGTTTTTTTCTGTCTGAATCTTGTGTTTGGCAAAGAAGACATTGTAATGTTAGTCTTTTATGAGTCATGATCCATTGGAAACACAAAGGAGCCTTTACGACGACAGACAACAAAAAGTATCCTTTGCATTGTAATGGACGTACAAACAAACCATGCATCATTATTTCAGTTCTTGTTATTAGCTCGGCCAATTGTTGACTCGGGCATCCATCGCCGGTCATCATAATTATCATGGGCATCCATGATAGCCATTTCTGATATCAATGGAATCAATGTTAACCACATATATAATGACAAGCAATTTTCTTGCCACGGGATAATACTGTAGACCGAGATTCATGATTTAACGTGGAGATCAACACATTCCAGTGTACATGTAGCTTGGAATAGATGTTTCTTTAAATTGTGTCTGTTATTTTGGTCATGTTTGGCCAGAGAATGATACCGATTCTCTATACCCACTTCACTAGAATACACTATTAACATGGCCTATCTATTATTGTGACTAAATCAAATTAAAATTTGATTTTTTTTTTATATTAATTTCAGTCTGAAGAAAATTTTACGTTCTGTGTTATGTAGATTATAAATCTGGTAAAGAAAATGTGCATGTCTCAATATGTTATTAAGAACTGGATGGATTTACATGAAACCATCAGTTTCATGGTCAACTATCAGTATCATGGTCAAATTCACTTTCCTATTTCAATCTGAATATATGTATTTTACTCACACCATGACTCAGATTCTGTGCGACACAACTCATACAATTATATTTGATCATAGCAGGAGACAGTGCATAATTATTTTATAGTACTCAAATTTCAATGACAGATGGAAAAAATGTCTTTCCTCCGAGGACCTGGCCACCAAGATTACAAAACGTTTTTTAGTAGGATTTCCTATTTCCCTCAAAGTTTTGTTCATAAATCCTCATATACAATTTAGCTTGAGCATGCAATTGTACTCAGAAAGTCCCGTAATCCCTGTTCAACCCTATCCTAATCTTTATTCTAGAAAAAAATGATAATCTATGAAGCATCGCATGTCTAGATAAGAAGAAAAATCAGATCATAGGAAATATTGATTATATAATTATGGAATATTTTTTAATATTTATATTTATTTTATTTAAGAAAATTAATAAGATTAACATTAAAGAAGAGATTATCCAATTTTATATCTTTTATATATGTCAACGTATGTAGTAGTTAGATACAGAGTACTTGGTCAACTGTACATGCATTGCAAATCTTGTAGACTGACAAAAAGATCAGTTGATCGGATAATGGTGCATCTATGCAATTAATAGACAAATGGAACACTTGATAAGACACAGTTAGTATTGTAGACAGACAACTAAACCACTCGATCAGACACCTTACAATTCCATCGGAAAATGGCAACACCTATGTACAGACAATGAGTTGTTACAATGTTAACTTTCCATCAGAGGATTGTCTGGATGTGTCAGCGATATACTTCATACCGAGTTCCATCACATGTGCTTGGCAGTTCTCACCCAATACCGTTGTGTTATTACAGAAGCAATCTACAGGAATACTTCTCATGGTAAAACGGTAATTTGTAAATAGAAGTCCCACTCACAAGGGATTCATTTGGTCAGATATGTCTACAATGTCCTGATGGATGAGCTACACCACTGAGCTGTCAACTAACACGTCATAATGCTTGGATTCAAATCAGTCTCAGTAGAGTGCATGAGTTGAGAGCTTTATGATGGATTTCTACAGTATTTCAGCAGCATCATGACTTGTTTAGGACTGGAGGAAATGCACAAATCTATGTATTACTACAAGGATCATATGTCTTGATTAACACCGTATATATTATACAGATATTGCATCATTCCTCTCTGTAAGTCAAACTGTTGCCAACAATGGTGAACATACTTGGGTCTATTGTTTGGATAAACCCTCATATGCTACAACTTTCATAATTGGCATGGAAAACACATTTTAAACCATCACATATCATGTGTTATGCTTAGGTATGGTATGAAATAGGCCAGATTATTTTGCATACAAACAATCATAGACTTTTCTAAAAATGTCAATATATATTATACCATTGCTACCAAGGTTAATCTAAGCAGTCTTTAATTTGACCCATGAAGTCCTATACATGACCTATCAAGAACATGGTCATAACAAAAAGTAATTTTTATCTTTATTCTTATCATTACATAATTGATATATCATATCAGTGCTATGATAATGATAAACGTCTAGGACAAATAAATTTCATACAAAAATTAATCTTTGAACTTTAATCTCAACCTTGCCAAAATCCTGATTCTATTGAATGAAGTTCCAAAAGACTTTAATGACCAATCAATATCAGCAGCTGAGATAACAGCATTCCAAAGCCAATCCTTAAATTTCGACATACTCACATCCATACCATTTATTCCACTTTGAAGACATTGTAAAACCACCGTGGGGAATTAATAAATATCCAAACAAGTTTAATTACAGAATGAGTTGTATTCTCTGCACTATACGAACTGGTCTACTGTCTTACAATACAGGGTTCCTTGAACCCTGAAAAGCAGTACATTCTAAGCACATTCAGACATTCAGACAATCATTCTAAAATACATTTTAATCTAATTCTGAAAGGTCGACCATTGTCGTAATATATTATTCACATGGGGTAAACATGTCTTGTAGAATTTGTTGTTTATCAAATGGATAATTTCAAATCGCTAATGCCCTCAGTTACCACTAATGAGTGCATATCAGCAAAAGAGGTAACGGGTGAAGTCAGCTTTGCTCCATCCTCATATTTCAATGATCCATTTAAAACTTTGAGAATGTACTCAATAAACACTCACTTGCACACCTCCTTGGCCGGTGCAAGTATATTTCCACCATCTTTCTAATAGTTAATAGCTCTTATCTCTGGTTGCATGGTCACACTTCATTATTAACCAGGCTACAGTTCCTGTTGTCATCATGCAATGCCCAGACAATGGCAGGTAAGTAAGAAGCAGCCAAAGACTGGCAAAGTCAATTAAGGAAGGTGATCTGCTTGTTAGTAGAGTTCTCACTGCTAGAAATGTGGCAAGGTTGGAATGAGAAAGGACCATTTTCTTGGAGGAAATATTCTGTTACCAAGATAACACTATGTGTAACCATAGTAACACTATGGTAACACGTTAGCAAACACAATCTTCTAAACATTGGAAAGAATAGGTCAAAGCGTGCATGTACAATTTGCTTAATTATATTAATTATGGAATTTTTGCTTGTGTGGTGCTTCTTTTGTAGCCATAGATGAAGATGTAGTATTGCAATGATATCAAAAGTAATAGAATTTTAAGGCAATGGAAAGTTAGTAATGGCACAATAATGGCACGATGGAAATACAGTAGTAGCACAATTATAACATGGTGGTAGCACTGACAGCACAGAAGTAGCACTATGGTAGCATTATTTTAACAATGCAATGGTAGCGCAATGGTGCACAGTGGTAATATAGTGGTGGCATGTATTAACAACAATGGAATAAATATAGGCACAAATGTAGCACAATAGTGAAATAATGTTAATGTAATGGTTCCACATACTGTGTACCATCCATAACTTAATTCTAAGTTATCTGAGTCAAATATATCAAAATAGTTATTTTAATTAATACATTAAATAATTAAGGGATAGAGTATGGTCTACCCCTATATAGTGTATTCAAGTATAGTTTTGCCCTGAACTATTATAGTTAAAGTACTGTAAAACACTTACATTACGTGCAGACTTATATTATGCGCTATACGCGCAAAGACAATTTGCGCGAAATTATAGTCCGCATGAAATATGAAGCCTTAAGTTTACTAATGAAGCGGACGTATTAATGTGTAATGTAATTAATACTAATGAATTAAAATCATGCACGTAATTTAATTCCCGCGAATGTCAATTTTAGCATTTGCTCGAAATTTGCGTCCGCAAAATATAAGTGTTTTATGGTACCCATCAACTGGGTGTTGCCCCAGACATTACATTATGCCACTGTGACGTTGTATTGCATGTACGTCACCAGCTCGTCACACTGTTTGTAATCATTACTAACAAGGGGGTTAAAAGGGGCACATGACATAATTTGCATTTTGCCAACTCACTTTACCCAGTCTGTGCCTTTGCTCTCACACCATACTATGTTTGAATTGGTGTTTAGAGCCGCTTTCAAGATTCTTTCACTTATATCATGTATAATAATTAAGGAAAGATGTATGTACATGTAACAATATGGATATTACTATTATTAGTGAGCAGTGCTTTAATAATGGATATTCATCAAATGCATTTCATGGAGAACAATATTTCCTTAGCAATTCAAATTACTTAAATAATATCATTGATCATATGCATAACATATAGGTGTATTACATTATATATAGGTGTATTACATTATATATAGGTGTATTACATTATATATATTACATTATATATAGGTGTATTACATTATATATAGGTGTATTACATTATATAAGGTGTATTACATTATATCAATCATATTATATTTATAGTGAGTGAGCGAGTTATTGCTTTACATCACAGCGGGAATCTTTCTCACATTCGTGACAATGTTACAATTATAAATTGGTCATATATATACATGTATAATATATCAATAATATAAGGTTTACATGAAACAGATTGGAAGACAGGGTCCAGTTGCACAACACTCTTGTAGGCTTTAATAGTTGTAGGGACTTACAACTGCCGTTACAATAGTTGTAGCGCTGTCTTATTCACATAGCCTACAAGAGCTTCATGCAACCCAATTCCAATTGTAGAAGACCACAATTGGACTTACAACTAGTGTAGCACTACAAGAGTGTCAGGCAACTGAACCCAGGTCAATGAGAGTACTATTAGTATCAGCCAGTTTGCAGGTTTACTGCAACATTCAGTGCTACAGATGTTGCAGGTTTCATCTTCCCCTAAACTGACAAGCCATAATATAAGTGAAAGCTGCTCTAAACCCCAATTTAAAAAAATAAAATACCAATATTTGATTTTAGCAATTCTATGGAAAACTACACAATTAAATATCGAGCTTATTGGATTTTTCGTAGAGATACAGTGCATTGGATCCATAAAATGGCCTACACATGCAGGTTTAATACCCTCCTATTAATTGACATTCATGTAGTGCCATCAGTTAACATCAAATACACATACACATACGTAGAGCCATAGGTACTGTGTGTAGTATCTGGAGATATGGCAATGGCAAAACCTAAATGAAACTCGATAAAAGATTAAAGCTGTTTTTGGCCACACAGCACCACACAGCACCACACAGCACCACACAGCACCACACAGCACCACACAGCACCACACAGAAACACACAGCACCACACAGCGGGACCCACACAGCACCACACAGCACCACACAGCAACACACAGCGAGACCCACACAGCACCACACAGCACCACACAGTGGGACCCACACAGCACCACACAGCACAACACAGCAACACACAGCGGGACCCACACAGCACCACACAGCGGGACCCACACAGCACCACACAGCACAACACAGCAACACACAGCGGGACCCACACAGCATCACAGTTCTACTTCCAGATTCTGTACCTACTAAAACACAGTCAGTGCTGTGCTAATAGAAATCACTGCTTGACTAATGAGATTTCCACCAGAGGCACAGCTCTTCCTGGCTAAGTGATTCATGTAGGAAGAATGCTGTAACTGCAAGCAACCTCACCAGTTATGTGTTAATTAGCCAATCATATCCCATTGTGCAAAGGTGTCAGGTTAAGGGTCATATAACATCCTGAGCTATTCAGCAAATAAATGGGTTGTGTCATGAGTTATTCGTTTCGAAAAAAAATTAGATAGGTAATATGTAACTGTACTGAACTTGATGTTAATGATTATCTTTTAGAAATTTCTGTCATTGAAACACATTTTATATAACATTAATAAGGACAGTGATAATATGAGTGCTATAAATTAATATAAGTTAACACCATTGACATGAGCAGTGTCTGTGCCTAATCCAGCAGGGACAGGGTTACAAATGGTGTGGGTGGTGGATGATATGTATAATAAGAGAAGATATTGGAGTGACTGAAATTAATCTCTTTTAAGTCATAACGAAAAAATAGTTATGAATAATTATCAAATTCCAAGTGGATTTACTAACTCAAAGAAATATGTTTTTAAATGTAATATAGGTATAAAGGAAATTGGAGTGTTTATGAAATTCTATGGTGTATATCTTGAGAAAATGTAGAGGAAACTTCATAAATACATGTACAGTAAAATATAGGACATATAGGTTCATTAGATATAATTAACCTTTTTTTTTTTGAATTTTTTTTTTGATTGGGGTGTTAAGTCGCTTTCAAGATTCTTTCACTTATATCACGACTTGTCATTTTAGGGCAGGAGGAAACCCGCAACATCCATAGTGGTGAATGTTGCAGTAAACCTACGAGCACCGGCTGGTACTGACAAGACCAAGGATGATAACTAATTAACCATAATAATATTATATATTCTAACATGACTTTTATGAATAACCTAAATGTGCCATGCCCACGATATCAGACACCATTAATTCATGATTGAAACACTGCTGATTTTAGAACCAAATCACCAATAATTGCATAATAATATACGTTTGTCAACCAGTTTCATGGGGAACATGGTTTGATGTACTGTCTATATAGGCTTATGTCTAGATATCATCGCAAATGGGTGAAAGATTCCCGCAGCGACGTTAAACTCCATAATCACTCTCATTATGTCCAGATGGTACATCAACCCATGTACCTCGCTGTTTAACTCCATAATCACTCATTCATTATGTCTAGATGGTACATCAATCCATGTACCTCGCGGGATAAGTTTACAAAGAGTTTATCTTTCCAAACACTAATTGTATTGTCAACAAGAATCGAGTTTCCAGACTTGAAAAGAAGATGTTTAGCACTGTGATGTCACGTATTTGTTAACAGTCAAAATGTTCATTGTGACGTAGCTGCTAAACTTGTCTCCTGATAACTATGTAGCTCAGGGGTTGTGCAACAACCGGGAACCAGTTGTGACGTCACAATGAAATCGGATTACAACTTACAGCATTAAATCAAAATATATTCCGGTGGAATTTCATAGTTTGTGTAGTCATGATAGAATGGGGATAACGGTACTACTGTTTGTAATTTAGAGGTATCAATCGTGAATTGAAACGTATCAATTCACGATTGATACCTCTAAATTACAAACAGTACACCTTTATCCCACGTGAGGTGTTAAATTCAAAATTTAGAAGGTGTCAATTCATGATTGATACCTCTAAATTGCAAACAGTAGACTTTTATCCCCTAAAAGGAAGCTAACAATACCTGGGCACTGCTGTATGAAATGGCAGAACATGCTAACCTTATCTCAAACCGTCGCAATGCCTATGGTGTAGTCTATGGTGTAGTCTATGGTGTAGTCTATGGTGTAGTCTATGTGTAGTCTATGGCTAAGTAATGGTGTAGTCCATGTGTAGTCTATTGCTAAGGTTGGAGTAAGGGTATCTTAGAGTTACGTTAGGGGCCCGTTCCACAAAATGATGGTAGCGCTATGAGAGTCGTAACTCCTTAGCAACTCCATGCTAAAGTACAGGAGTTACGACTCTCGTAACATTACGATTGTTCTGTGGAACAGGGGCCAGATAACTAACTAAAAGCTGTTATTTGCTGGGGAAGCATTCATTGTTTCCAGACATAAGTAAGCAGCGGTTTGTGTGGTGGGAATTGACAAAGTCTTCAAATAGATTGTTTCTCTCATCTCCAATTCGTTTTGAAGATTACTTTCCATTATTTTCATGAGCACTGTAGTTGAAATAATTGGTTCCAGTAATAACATTGATTTCAATATCGCTCCAAGCCTATTTGTTGAGAACTCAGAAACATGTGATGATTGGAAGGTTTGTCTTTTTTTGTACTTTTTTTCCCTCACGTTTGAGTAATTATCATTGAAGTGATCTATGTTAACCTAATGACCCTAGTTTGTAGTTATCAATTGCTAAGACCTCATTGACCTCCCTTAATAATAAATACTAAAAATATGGACATGTATATAGTGCTCATAGGTATGCTCATAGTGCTTACATACAATATTCCCCATAGTGCTTACATACAATATTCCCCATAGTGCTTACATACAATATTCCCCATAGTGTTTACATACAATATTCCCCATAGTGCTTACATACAATATTCCCCATAGTGCTTAGATACAATATTCCCCATAGTGCTTACATACAATATTCCCCATAGTGCTTACATACAATATTCCCCATAGTGCATACATTCCCCATAGTGCTTACAATATTCCCCATAGTGCTTAAATTCCCCATAGTGCTTATATACAATATTCCCCATAGTGCTTACATACAATATTTCCCATAGTGCTTACATTCCCCATAGTGCTTACATACAATATTCCCATAGTACTTACAGACAATATTCCCCATAGTACTTACATACAATATTCCCCATAGTGCTTACATACAATATTCCCCATAGTGCATACATATAATATTCCCCATATCATAAAAATAACCTCACACAATGAGAACATATATTTAATTCAAAAAGAAATGTACGAAAAACTATGAATTGCAATGCTCCAATTATATATTTTTTAATTCTTCATAATTTTAATACCTTTTTCCCCAGTTTGTTTGAAGTTAAATTTGCTGTATACTTATTTCTAGTACATTTGTGAAAAGTATGTGTTTGTCTCTTAGACATGTCAATGTGACTTTCATGTAAGTTTAATATCTACTGCAATTCTTGGATATCTGATAAGATGTCTTAAAAGAACATGGCCTATTTGAAATTTGAATTATGGCATCAACAGCTGATCCTCAAAAAGGTATGCAAAATGATCTAAATTAGGTTTTGTGATATGATAGTGCAGTAGTTTTGTGAATTAGACCACAAAACTTATTACCCATCACTGGATCAGTATGCTCTCATATAATGTTTTTTTCTGAACTCCCTGGGGAGTATACAACCCCAAGCCTCCATTTCAGGTGCTAGAAGGTTAGCCTTCACATTTTCATCTCATCCTACCGGGTACCCATTTCCTCTTGAGTGAACAGAAGCATTTTCAAGCCAAGCCACTTGCCTAAGGCGACTCCACAAGTTGTTCATCTTGTGTCTTAATATACTAGTACACTATGTAACACAACAAAACAGATTGCATATTAAATATTCACAGATGGCAACAATGTTCCAGCTTCACTTTGAGTGATGCTGATGCAGTAGGATGAAGTGGTCATGCATGTAACGTACAGAATAATTACGTGAACAAAACCAAGGCAAGAAGAGACTGAACACTGCTGCGACAAGGATTCATGTCAGACTAATGAAGGATATGGCCATTTCTGACACATTATTTATATCCCCTACTGTTCCTGTTGTCAAAGTATTGATGGACACCATCCCAAGAAAGGTCAACTCGGCCGTTGTCTAAAAATAGCCAAAAACACCACCGGATATTTCAATCAATTTTACAGTTCACTTATGGTTTAATGTTGATCACCCAAGGAATCAATCATACAAACGTCATTCATTTCATATTGAACTGGTATTTGTTTGTATTTGCTGGGTGTTTCGGTATTAATAATAAAAATGCAATTCTCACCTCAGGGGTTCTGTTCATAATGAAAGACAGTCAATCATAAATGTGTGCGTACCTTTGGTAAAAGAGATTTAGAAGGTGGATGTGCAATGTTCAATTAAGCACCAACAACAGTGGCAGTTTGAATCCTTTGATATTTTATGGTGATTGTTATTAAAATAAAATATGTCCTTTGAACAATGTTTTTCTCTGGATATGGTACTCTGTTCCAAACATTTAGTACAATTTTTGTACATTATTGATTGATATATAATATATATTTTATGCTGACAGTCACAGAACATTACTATTCTCCTCATAACAACTAGCACTACTGCCTAATATGATCATATTAAATTAATATAATAACCCAGGTAGCGTACATGAGATAGCGAGGGATTGTATAAATTTGACTTTACAATACACAGCTGCCTTGACAAACCACTTGACAAATGCGCTGATGTTACAGAACGAAAATGTAAATTTTAACTCTTTAACTTATTATTTTCTTCTCTACATTAAACATTGCTATACTTTTAAATGTGCATGTTGTTTTTGTTTTAAATGCATACTATCACAGATTTTTATTGGTGCAATTGATCAAATACGAGTTGGAAATGTAAAGTATATTCAATTAGCGTATGTATCATCGCATTTGTGTTGCAAAAATGCCTTCCATGTATCTAGGGCACAGGGAAATCCCTTACAAATCGCTATACCAAATAATGAAAATGCCGTATATATCTTGGCTGTGAGGAGCTTCTCGCATGATGTTGAACAGCAATTCAGTCGCACGTACTGCTGAGGAGCTCGATGATGTATATACTTTGTGCGTAGCTATTAATATTAAAATAATAAAATATGAAAATATTGAAAACCTGTGGGATATGCTGAAAATGTAGCTTGTTGCCCAATATAATTGTGTAAACACATCAAATGTACATACTTTCATATATATGAATATGTTTGACCATGAAATATGTAAACAAACCCATGCTATTATGCAAAACTAGCATATCAGGAAACTGTATAGATCGACCTGTACTTTTTACTTTATGTTAATGAATATTTGTAAATAATTTGTAGATGTCTATATGAGGTGAAGCTTTAATGAAAAAATATGTCAGTCTGTCTGTTGATCTGTCTGTTGATCTGTCTGTTCTATCTGTTTTTTCTGCAATACCAGACAGTCATTGACAAGCTTGATGAGTTTCAAATTGAAGCTTGATCCTAGAGCTGAGACATACATTATATCAGGACATAACTCTGGTACCAGGAAACATTTGGTAGCTTGACTTGAAGACACAGTGAGTATTACTAAATACACTGAACATGGCAAGATCATCGAGACCAGTTGAGGTCAAAATAGAGGTTAGATATCCAATAATTTCTTCATTGTTAATGTAATCTATTCCTTGACTGATGTTTGTAGTACATAGAACTTTTTTTTTTAAACACAGTATTTTGATGCATGTATCAAAGAAATCCATAATAAATGCGGACTTAGAAAGTCTTGACATTTTTTTTATAGCCCAATAAACAAACTGACATGCTGCAAAGAAGCTCAGAAATGGAATTTTATAGAAAAATAATTTTTTGATCTGATGACACAGCGCAAAGTCAGGTATCTAAATTACTTGCAAATTCAATAGAAGCTGTTTTGGTGCATCATTGGTGTTTGCAGAGGCATGGTGACATGAACTATTGGAGAGCCAGATTGTCAGTAACTGACATTCGGTATTAGGATGTCAATGCTACATAGCAGGCACAATTATGGAAACTGATGGATCTATTTAGGAGCTTGTCAAGAACTATTACACAAATTCAATTCTTAATTCTGTGAGGCTATAAAAAGAATTGTATTATCACCATATTGACTGCCAAATATACCAATTCTGAACAAAGATTGAATATCAGAAATTCTAAATGGACTTGAGATCTTGTTAATGTCTAAAGTTACAGATTTATGATTTAGGGCCATTGAGTACAAACTCTTAACTTCTCTTTTAGAACAAAGTTAAGTTGCTTGATGATCGTCGATTTACTGCCAGAGGGATATGAATGCTTGGCCATGATAGGCTAGACCCAGGCCATATTCAAAAGCTAGCGGTTTGAAAGAGAGTTTGCAAATTTGCTTCATGCTCCATGAAGTCCCCTCATGTGAAGATTGCATTGAAACTGAAGTCTTGCAATGAGTGCATTAAGCTTTGGTAAAACTTTCTAAGTGGGGATTATGGTATGAAGACCATTTTTTTGCTATAATTCAGCCATTGGTCATGCATTGCATACTCCCAATGGTGCTGAGAAAGTGTATGGTATGTGTTAAGTAAAAAGAGAAATGTGAAGAAAATATTAACATATTTATATCCTGGTTCTTAGTAGGACACCTCACAGGTAATAATCACCCATGGTAATAACTAATGTAGCACAGTAGACAACATTGGTCAACAGCAATTTATTTGACTGGCAAGAACATTATACCGGCAACCATGATGAAGAATAGTAAAATACTGCTATTACAATAGTAATAATAATGGTGATGAATATTTAGAATGAGCCAAATCAAGACATACTACTTGCCCATGGTGCTACAAATTGGTGAATAGAATTATATAAACTTTGTACATGTATATGAACAACTAGATGTAAACAAGGTATTTACTGTAAACATTGTAACTAAGTTGGGCTTTTCCCTGAAAAGACCATCCAGATAACAATAGCCTTCATGGATCACATCCCAGGACATCGCACGCTTGTTACCCTGAACATCTGCACAATGAACCTGATATGTGCTATGCCATCATCCTTAATGGACACGATAACGGCTGTGTAAACCTGATCATTGTATAAACAACATGTTGTGTGTGTGCTAACAACACTGAATCCCCTCCGATCACCACCAAATTACTTGCAATTAGCTGATGTGACAAGTCTCCGATTGGTCATGATCATTAAGGCCAAAATTATCCAGGATGCTTTGTGGGTACACACATTAACGTTTCCAATCAAATTACTCGTGTTGGTCCAATATGTGTGGGATGTGGATGGTAATTTCTCATCAGGTATTGGTTCCATATTTAGATACAGACAGTGATCATCCCATGCCATTAGTAAATGGACATTTTGTTGTGTGCACACAGCACATGGTTTACATGGTGTCCGTGGGTTTCCCTCCAATGGATTGGAAAACCACTAAAAGTCAATGTGTTTTTGCACTGCTTGTAACCTTCTGTATCATGTCATGTTAGTAACACCTTCCTCTAATGTCATTGACTTACTCTAGTGCAGTCCATAGGGGTTCCTGTACAGCAAGCCATTTGAATGTAAAACCTGAGTCTGTCAGATTGGCTTTTTGTCAAGACCAACTCTTCCACCAACATTTACTCTGAAAAGTTTCCATTGTAGTCACGATGATGCATTACTTCTAGCTGCTAGTAGGACCCCTTCTCCTGAGTATCTCATAGAAAGATAACTAGACTTTGGTATGTATCACTAGACTAATGTATCATGAGCACTACCATAGGATATAGAATAGTAAATATAACATTTAATTTTAATAAAAAAGAAGTGCCCAATGTACTAGCTTAATGCTTAAATTGTGGTTTAATCTCTCTCTCTCTTTCTCTCTCTCTCTCTCTCTCTCTCTCTCACACACACACACACACACACACACTCACTCACATGAATTATAGAATGCTAGATGCTAGATTTGAAAATGGCATGCTGTCTCCAGTAACTTGCTGGCTTGTTGTAACTGTTGTCCTATAGAAGCAACCATACAGCAGTACATTTATTCAGTTTGTACAGTGTTGATGGCTGGCTAAGCAATAACTAAATTGGTACACTTCCTCAACATATTGCAATGGAGATGATTATCCCTTGGGTCAGTTCTGAAAAGGTCAAATAATTGGCTCTTTAGGTCTTTATATATTTATTCCACAAGTGGCTTGGTATATTATATGCTTTCTCTGGAGACTTCAAAGTTGTCCAGAAGGGTGACAATTACCTTGTTTCATTGGATTGGAATATTCCAAATAGGGTCATATTATGCTTTAAAATGTTTATGTTGAGAGGCTTGTTGGTAGTGAATGGCTCAGTTTGGTTGATGTCCACTGGTTCATGAATCTGACCTGATTTGACCCAACTCAACCTGACCTGACCCCATCCAAAGTGACCCAATCCAACCTGTCCTTACCAGATCTGACATACATGTAACTTGACCCAAAGCAACCAGGATAGCTCCACCAATGTATTGAAATACATCTTGATAAGAATAATATCCAATATAACTTTTTAAAGTCTTATCTGTTAATAGTATCTACAAGGTTATCATTGTGTACAGGTATATTGCCACTGCATATTTAGCAATGCATAGATTTACTAGATGACCAGCCATTGGTCAAATAAACATTAACAACTTCCAACCACATAAACAACAGAAAACACTGGAAATATCCAATATATTTCAGTAATTGATCTACAATATCCTCATAATGCAAAATTCAGTGTACCCTCCATTCCGGTTCAGCAACAAGTTCCCAACCGCTGACAGAAAACACTGGTGCATTTCATATGCCGTCATGCACTGTTGTTAGGATAATATCATCAAAGTGAAATAAGACCTGTGTTTAGTTGAGAGGAAAGCTGTACGGTTACCATTATTACATGAACGCATGTAGAGAGGCTAGATAAGGTTGATGTAAATATGAAGTTGTGTTTGCTTCTAAATGATGATAGCATCTGTCTTACTCTCATTTTGTTCTGATCTATGGTGTACATATAATATAGGTATGTACATACTTGAATAATGGCTTCGGCTCGGAGTGTGGAAGGTCGCAGGTTCGATCCCAGGTCGCGTCATACCAAAAGACGTTAAAAGATGGTACTTGACTTGTTGTTCCCCTGCTTGGCACTCAGCATTAAAGGGTAAAGCAAGGACTGGTCGGCTTAGAATCAGTATACTGTGTCTGAGTGGGGTATTCATGTTCTATCTGCGGCATGATATACCTCCAAGTGAGCTAGCACTATAAAAACTGGTGGAAATCCAGACTAGTGCAAGCAGCACATATGCATGAAAGCCATGATGTGAGTGAAAAAATCTTGAAAGTAGGTTTAAACCCCAAATCAACCAACCAACTCTACACTAGTACATCTGCCCAATTATGTACACCACAATAGCAGGCCAAATATGACTATTACCTCTCTCCATGCTGAAGGCAACTGGAGATGCTCAAAACTTTAAAGAGCAACTTGTCTAGAGCATCATCCAGCAGGGACAGAGGTAAATTAATATGATGCACTTGTTATTAATTGTCAATGTAGAAGTAGCAGATTGGCCGCGATTGATAAAATTCGAAGACATTACATGCATGTATTAGGTAGTATGGTTTTGCGATACTTTGATATGTAATTACAACAAATTACAAATCAATGGGCCATGTCAAAAGTTCCATCAGCCGTTGTTTACTTTTGCTTTGAAACAATGCTGCTACTAGGCCAAAATAAAATATAGGTGTGTTTACTGCATCATTAATTTTCAAAATAGGGTAATCATGTTGGTATGGAAAACATTATTTATGAAAACATGCTATTGCGAAAATAAACATTTGAAAATGCATTGCGATATGCATTGGTTAAAATAAGTCCATCTTGGAAAAGTGTCTTCTCACAAACTATAAGAATGGTTTGGTTTTAATTCTGTAGACCATGATGACCTGGAACTATTAAAAAAAATAATAATAAAAATTGTCAATAAATTCTAATGGTAAGACACAGGTAGACCTTATTTCACAGGGCATTAATACTATCAACCCAAAATGGCGGCGATCTGCAATTGGAAGGGAAACAACTGCAACTGGTTTCCATCATTTCCCAGAGATATTTCACTGTTTATTTTTGGTGCTTTGAAGGTACATCTATCCAAACAACTATATTAAATATAAAAGTGAAGCAAGTTAAAGACAAGGTTCAAGTGTTGGCATAAAAAAAGAGTTGTTGCTTTTTAATTTCTTGAAAAATTGGCTAGGGTGACACACTTTTATTATACCAGAAACACAGGTATTATTATGAAATTCTTTACTGCGTCAGTAAATTGGATTGGCAATAATAAATCTGATGGTTTGCTGGATGTGATGTTTCTATATATGAACGGAATGTTAGGAAACTGTGAAAAGGCCACATTCGGTAAAGATTGCAACAGAGTGCTTACTCAGTTGAATGCAGCATACTTTATTACCTATATCAGTATATTTCCATGATAAATATGCATAGGATCTTTAGACATGCACTTTATCTTGTGATATGAGACGCTATCTGACAGTGCCGGAAATAGGTACACGGCAGAAATGGGATACAGTGGGAAATAAGTGCAAGCCTATCAGATTTAGGATGCAACATGTCAGGAGGCAATGACCAGGGGTGCGTTCAATGGAGAATACATACAATACACTACAATACTTTTCTCGACATTTAATAGTTCGCTGAACGGGTTAGTAGGAAAATAGCAGGAAATCGGTTTGCGCATGGGTCCAGTCCATTCGCTTCATGCTTTGGGTTTTCATACAAAACGCTACGCAGTCCAAACCCGTATTGAAATGTATGCATACATATGCATACGTATTGCTCACTGAACGGCTTGCGTATTATTACATAGAATACATATGCATATGTATTCTCCACTGAACGCAACCCAGGCACTAGATTTCAGAGAATGGTACTGGAGAATTGCAAATTTTGGCATTTCACGTTTTCCATACTAGTCGTGTAATTGTAGACTAAATTAGTGTCAACCCCCTCTCCACAAAAATAAAAAATAAAATAAAAAAAATCACCCTCGATGTCATCTTCATTTAAAAGTTCGTAAGCGTCTCCATCGTCGTCTTCCTCGTCACTGTCTAACGAATGTTTTCCTTTGAACCTTGTTTCCTTCGTTTGCTCTTTCGGGAGCTTCTCAGCTTCACTGAACATATCTTCGCTGAATTCAGACATGGTGTTGTTATTGCAAAGTTTATGTTGAGATATGCACTTTATCGTGCTAGCAGTTGCACAAAATGTAAATTTCTACCGCGCACTTGCCGGAAGTCTTCATTCGGAATTCCTCGCTTATTGCGTTGACTTAGAAGATCAGAGATTTACATGATCGATAATAGCATGCTGAATGAATAAAGCACTTAAACAAAATATATTATACGAAATATGAATCAAATATATTTTCGAGTCGTATGGTATTATCAATTTAATATTATATTCATGGTAATTAGACCTTAGTTTTTAATAATTATAATTATGTATGTACTTGTATAAAAAGAATGATAAGTTTCGAATCATTATTCGTTTGTGAAGAAAATGTTTATCAAAAAGGAAAATGGAGGACACGTCCCTGGAAACGTGACGCTCAAAGAGGTTTCACAAATATATCTTGCTTTAAATAATCTCCATCTCGGTAATACAAACCAATGCAACTAGTGTAATGGTTTGAGATTCCTCGGGTTGTCCCTGCTACATTTGATATAGATAATCTATATTATAGCGATAGATACTAGCCGAGGCACAGGAATGTGAAATGTCTACTGCTTCGGCGCCCGGTTAGCGTCGCTACTAGCCTCGGCTGAGATATTCTACTGTCAATGGCTGGATTGACGGCAGAGGGACGGGCATTCTAAAACTGGCCGACCGATCAAAGCGGCGTAATTGATATGGCATGCATTCGCGGATACGTTAGTATCTAGTTTGTTAAGAATGATGATTCATATGTCTAAATTGATAACAAATGCACTTACTTGTAACTGTTCTAGGAAGAATAATGATAGATGGGACTCCCGAAGATGACATAGGTGTCAACATTCAGTTTTTCAAGTTGGTTTCGACACGAGAACAGATGAATGGACTCTATAAAACTATAGCAAAGTATCCATGAATGCCATAATTTACAGTTACACCAAATTGCATGGTCGGCCAACTTTGTACCTACCAGTCCCAATTAAAAAATTCCTGTTCCTCTTCCATCAATCCAGCCTGATACCAATATGACAGTCAGAGCTTCTTGGCCTACGTCGCGACTAGTCATTCTAGTCTAGAATTCACAGGAAAGGAAGTGTGTTTAAATACTTTATAATTTATTCTGTGTTTTCATATTGTTTGATGTGCCAGGTCGTGCATACATAGAGCGACTTGTGGGCTAATTAGCATTTAGCCTGGAGTGCTTTACTCGACACACTTGGTGATAGCTATATCATCCGGTACAGGTATCCAGACTCATAAGCGCATATCGATTCATATTTCGATCAGTATTAATGATACACTATTTTTATTTAGTTCTGTAACTTGTATAAGACAGGATATTCGTAGAATTTGATCTGTATGCAGAATATGTTCTATGTGATATATGCATATATTGTGCAAATTTCCCAATGGACACTAATTCTAGACAGTACGGTAACATCGTTTTTGATTGATTTAATGCTTTACGTCACTGTGGGAATATTTCACCCATACGCAACGACTAACATATGAGCAATCTATAGTAATTAAACTGAACTACATGTAGTATAATTTTTTTAAAGTGTTTTTAAATTCCTATGTATCTTTTGATAGTTGTGAATTCACTGTCTCAACACTGCAATGTATTTTTAATAGGATTCATCATGACAACTGTAGAGCATTTCTCCCGAGTAGGGGTAACCCTTGACCTCATTTTGAAGACCCTGATTGCATCGTCAGATTTCAATGATCTTCCTACCAAGAATTGGGATGCTATATCTCACCTGATTCCAGGAACTTCCCCAACTCAGGCAAGTCTGCAAAATATTCACAGAATGGAATACCTATTGTGTTTTGTAACTTTTGTCTTTTTTTTCGTTATTTCATTAAACACTTTTTTTTAATGAAGTTTATAGATGATCCCTGTTTCCCCAAAGTGCATTTGAGCAGTTATTCTGGATATTTGCACGATATTAATATGTATGATAATAATAATAATAAAATATTTCATCAAAATAATTTGATGCTGTGATCTGAGTCGTTGCTATTCTCCAGTGTTCTCGCCGCTATCAGGAGCTGCTGGCCAATGGGAGTTGTCTGTCCTTCACCCAGTTTGGAAAATCATCAGCGCAGCAGTCTTTTGCTAACACCCAGGTGACGACATCCGAGATCGATACTACTATCAAGACAACTAGTTCCACCAGACCCACTTCTGATGTACAGAAAGGTGAGATAGTAGCTAGTAATGCTGGGTAGTACTGGTGTAGTTGCACAGTTGTGGACCTATGTTGTTTATGTATAATCTGTAGCATGTGTAGTGTTAGTGTCGATTTCTTTTAACAAGTTACTTTTTGTAAGAGTTTTTTTTCTGGTAGGCTGCCATGTTTTTGTGGGGTTTTTTGGGGGTGGGGGTTGCTTGGTAGTGTAGCAATTGTGGAAGTTCGACTCTCATCTCTGTATCAATATCATCTTAACAGTGGATGCAAAATATATATTTCAACCTAGAGTACTGTTAATTCCCTTAGTTTATCTGTTATAGATGTTGGGGGCTTTCCTCCAACCATAAACAGAACACTATGATACTCCACATTCCTCTCCATACTCTGTAACCATGATTCGTCGCGTATGGGTGAAAAATTCCCGCTGTGACGTAAAACAATAATTCACTCACCGTAACCATGGCTGTTTATTTTCATGCTAGGTGTGAAAGAAGAGAGAGGTGTCCCCGAGAAAAAGAGAGAAAGTTCATCACAAGAACACTGGGAACACGGGTAGGTCAGAACTTTACCAGAACAGAAGTAAAACATGACAGAACATCATCATCATTATCAGTATTCTTCTGACAATGACGTACCCACGGTAACCGATCCGTGTCTGCCATGTTGCAGCGCATGATGTGTGCAAGAGTGGATCGAGTCGTGATGTACATCCTGTGACGGGTATGAGTTCTGTTCCACAGAACAATGATAGCACTAGGTAGCACTAATAGTCAACTAGGCAGCACTAATAGTCATGACTCATGGACAGTACGACAGTATGAATGATAGTGCGACCATTAATTGTTCTGTGGATTAGGGACCAAATCATGATATTAAAATATCAAATGTATTCAAAAAAGATCAATTTCAAAGATCCCAGAAAATATTTTATTGGACAGATATTTTGTGATCGACGTGATTGTTATGTGGTCAAATATTTCTGATGTAGAACTGTTCCCCTTCCAGACCTATCATGGTCATCCACGTCTGTGATGAGGCTAAAAACTGTGAGTAGTTCATTTATCTTAACTCTGTGTGCATTTGTTCATTGTGTGTGTATTTGGAACAGAATGATGAATAGCTACATTCACAATTAATTTGTACTAAATGTAATGTTGTATTAGTTAAATTGTAGGACTCTAGAATGATTGGGTAGACATGACTGATACATACAACAGCTTAACAGATACTTTTACTAATTTAACTGAAACCTCCTGATAATTGTAACTATACATTTTTCAAATTTCCTCAATGGTAATGTAATGTCACCGGGTGTGTTCCTTTCTTCACACCCGTCTATTCCGTTCTTATAAGTTCCGAGTTCGTAAAAAGGATGTCTATCGGATATCTAGTGATTCTATGTAACAACTATAGCAAGCAACGTGCATGTGTTTCCTAATTGCTACAAAATATGTGGTGTAATGTCAGTGTAACTTAGTGTGAGAAATTAACTGGAAGCCATCTTTGTTTACATTAGCAAGCGTAGCCCGTAGATTGGCCGAGTCCGGCCTCCGCCCTAACTATTGGCCCTCTAAGTCATGTGATGTAATGCGCTGTTGTGGTTGGTGTATGGCGTGTGAGCGTCTTCTACAAGTTTGGTAATGGAGTAAATGTGTAGTAAAGTGTGGAGCCGAACTTATATCTGCAAATACCAGATAGACATAAAAACTTCTTCAATTAAGTTTTATAATAGGACATAAACACAATTGTTGCAATTCAATAACATTTTATTCAAAGTTAACAATTAAGCCTGAAAAGGAATAGAAGATTAGTCTACATGTCCTGTAATGAATGCTAACTTATTGGTAGAGTGCCGAGAACTACATTGCTACGTAATACCCATCCCGAGATATATTATTTCTCTGCGTTTGCAAAGAACAGCATGGAACTGAATCGGAATACTCGAATTCCTGGAATTCCAATCTGAAACATAGTAAAAGAGAGAGAAAAGGAAACTTTGACAGAAAATCAAAGTGCAT
Organism: Lepetodrilus schrolli; assembly: GCA_032361225.1. Lineage (NCBI taxonomy): Eukaryota > Metazoa > Mollusca > Gastropoda > Lepetellida > Lepetodrilidae > Lepetodrilus > Lepetodrilus schrolli. The sequence goes on from JAUTBT010012199.1 coordinate 23,462, forward strand.
TCCTTTCAAGACGAAAGGGGGACCCTAGCAAGACGTCCGATGGTGATGAGAAATCCATCGAATGAGCTTTGATTGATTGATTGAGTGATTGAGTGATTGAGTGATTGAAGTTTGGTGTTTTTACAGTCGCCTTCCAGCATTGCTGATTTCGGCAGACTGGTCCCACCTTGGGACGCAT
>JAUTBT010012210.1:0-62946 GCA_032361225.1 Lepetodrilus schrolli
TAGTAGTAGTAGTAGTAGTAGTAGTAGTAGTAGTAGTAGTAGTAGTAGTAGTAGTAGTAGTAGTAGTAGAAGTAGAAGAAATTAGAAATTTCTTAATATTATTATTATGATTCGAAATTACTCTAAAACATAATTTCAAGGACTTATAAAATACTGGAAGAAGCTTGTTATAGATATCCATTACACAGCTAGATCTAAAGATAATTTATGAGAGGTCTTCTATAAATGTTAAATGGAAGATCCAGTAGCACCGTATCTCCGAAACAATTCGCACAATTATAATTTCTAAAATGCATTGTTCGTTACGCATATATATCACTGACTAGATTCAACGAGAACAAAGTCTATAATGACTGCCAACTGTTCTCAGATCCTTAACAGATTGTTCCAAAGCTATAAGTGCTTCTTTGATTATAACTGGTTTGCGGTAAGAACATCCCACAAAAACAAAACCAAGAAGAAAAGTGTGTCGTGTTCGCATCGACGTTTTAATTTTAATTTACAAAGTGTTGTAACTGATAATATCCATTTCATAAGAATTAATTTAGACACACCGTCAGTCACTGTTATCAGTACTTTCAAGAAGTAACAAATATCAATTTACTGAAAACATCTGTTTCCTTAGTTTTTCACGTATATTATCATAATTGCGTTGACAGTTCTTGATTTCATTTATGAATCCAAAGGATGCATTTTGTTCTTAGAAACAGAGAAAGTGGGTTAATTATGTGAATTTTGGTAAAACATATAATTTGTCAAATAAACATGAAATTTTACATGTTTCCTGTTTACGTCTCAATATATTGGCAAGATGACATCCGATGGTAATTATTTTTATTTTCTAGTTTCATTAATTGCATAGTTTTGCTGTCAGAATTATTTAACGAGTTGATATCTATTTTCACCATAATACATGTATGTATAATGTATACCTTTTCAAAATAGATTAATACGGAAACCATAAGAGTACATAAGAGAAAATACATGTATGTATATTTATGTATGTATATATTGATATCATGTGGGCCCCACATGATATCAATATATATATTGTTAAATACTGAATACATATAACTGGTATATATGATATACCCATAACTATATATATATTTGCATTCATAAGTCATTGATGTCAATTTTATTTATTCACCTTGCAAGGGAAATTGATTTGATCGAAATGGAACAAATAACTTGATTAATATTAATATGCCGAATTATGTAAATAGTTTTAGGTTACTTATCAAGATGCATGCTCAAACACAGAGACACGTGTAAACACGCATACACATACACACAAACACCGCAAACACAAAATCGCCACGAACCGTGAACATATTAAGGCGACTACGATTTTAATTACGTTACAATATGTCAATAACCTCGACAATATTTAGTTCATTAGCGAATGGGAGGGTTATACTTGAATGAATGCACTTTTGTGGTGTGTGGGTTGTTTTTGTTGGGTTTTTTTGGGGGGGAGGGGGATGGGGAGGGGGGGGGGGGGTTTACCAGTTCCTAATTGAAGATTCATCCTGCTCATTATTTTGCTAAAGACGCGATGCCACACGATGAGGCATGTTTGGTGGCGCCGTTGCTTCCAATGGTGCAAGTGTAAAGTGGATCGGAGCACAAAACCCGTTTGATTCTTGTAAACTCTTTACGTCGCTGCATAAACGCAAACTCCATGCAAATTTGCCCGCTAATTTGAGGAATGTTCACCGGCAAACAGCTTGGTGTTTGTCACTGGTTGTTCTTTGAGAAAAGAAATAATAATATTTTCTTTTCTTGATAACGTATTGTGCGAGATCAAGTCTTTGGAGATACGCCCATTCTTCTGAAATGCATGAATGGATTTGAGTATTTGGAATTTCACAAGTGTGTATTAGCACTCTGTTTGATTTTTTAAAATATGAATTGCAAGTGATTAACCAGACACAATTCTCCATATAAATTGGTTAAGACGAGATGCTGTATGGAACAAAGAGTACACAGGAGACAAACAAGCTAACGACATATGGACCTGTTATATACGTGCGTGGACTTGGAACTCCAAAGTACCAGACCCACTTGAAAATCCAGACCCTTCTTGTCTGTGAATTAATTCATCCGATTAATTTGGACGATCTTTTGGAAGATCACAATGGACGTTATGACATGGCAGGGAGAGACTTATACCAAAGATTGGGGGGCAATTTGAAAACAAGAACAAATCTGTCGATCTCATTGCTAGAAGTTGGTTGACGAGTGCGTGCTCATCAGAGCTATACTCTAGGTCGAACTATATTCAATAACATTAAATAAGGGCCAGTAGTATTTTGGGCCATATGAATTGAACTATATAACTATTTTAACAACGGCGAATTTCCTAAAGTCTACTTGCTCAAGGTACTCCAAGAACTTGCAGACGCATTTGAAAAAGAATAGCATAGGATTCCTCAAACGGAATTCCGAAATATTGTAGAAAGCAAGTATCTGTCGGAGTATCTGGTTCATCGGATGCCATTGCGCTTTAATAATTGACTTCAATTTCTGAATAATATATAATTATTATTTTTCTCAAAAGACTAAATATACTTAATAATTATGTACATTTATATAGCCATTTATCATCTAGATCTAGAATAAATAGTATACACGCCATAAAATTTAGTATATCTGTATTTGAGCTTCAATTATACAACTTTGAATGGGTTTGATATGACATACTATGCGTTACCAGTAATGGTATCTGTGCTGAACATCATGCAGAAACTACATGAAGGATTTATGTTTCCTATTTCTGAAATTGGAATAGTTCAATGTATTTTGAGGAATAATCTCAAACAAAGCCTAAAGTAGCTCACCATTACCCTAATACTTCCATTGTAGTTGAGTTAATGTAACAGCTATGATTATTGAATCACGAGGTTATACTGTTTTTGGCATATAACATATCAAAGTAGTTGTCCTTTGAATCACATTTTCATCAGTTAGCCAGCAGCTTCAAATATTGAACATCTCTGGCGCTCTTAATTTGTCGCCGAGAAGAAACGTCTTCAATCGCCACCATGCAGGTTGATCCACGGACATCGCCGAATATGCCCGAAGGGATAATTCTCAAGAATGGGGGTCACTTGTATTCTTTCGTATCGAATTTCAACTTGATACGATATAGTCCAGATTTTATATTCTTCTGTCGAGTGGGCTAATTCACACAGTGAGAGGGCTGTAGTAATACAATATACAGCAGGCGGATGGACATTTACATTTTTTTTTAGAAACTTGACAAAGTGAAATATCTGTAGCTCAATGTACAACAAATGGCTTGAACCACTATCTGGGTAACTACCTGGGGTGATATTTTAGGGGTCTGTCATTGTATAGCCACATCAGAGTAGGGGTCGATCTGGGCCCCTATTTATCCGGCCATATGTCAAACCAGCATAGTGAGAGACGAATACAAGCGCTCGTAATTCATTAGCTTTAAAAGAGTGCTTTATATTACACCCCAGTAGTTTAGACTTCAATCATAATTATAATTATGATTTTTTTTGCATCATATTTATAGGTTTTGAAAATTAAGAATTTAAATAGCGATTATGAACTGGATTATATTGCATATAAAATACATTAAATACTAGTATTCCATATACCCGTATATAAAACACGTAAGAAATTAATCATACACAAACACCACTCAAATGTAGACTACATGGATGAACGAATATAACGAATGAAAGGCCAATACATTGTATAATTGTAATTATTTATACATATTGGTTTCATTATACCTCATTAAAAGAAACAAGCGCTGCTCTAGAATGCGCTGTCTGTACTACCGTGGTAATGCAGTTATCATCCTTTGTCTGTCGATTCAGTACCAACCGGTGCTCGTAGGTTTAATGCAACAATCTGCGCTACGGATGTTGCGGATTTCTGCCCTAAACTGACAAGCCGTGCTGTAAGTGGACGAATCTTGAAAGCGGCTCTAAACTGCAATTAAAAATATAATAATAAGCTATTATATAATAGGGTATATTCTGTTGCCAGTAGCAGGACAAATGTTAAAAGACGCAAATGGTCGGTCACATGATGCTTTTACCATTGGAAGTCGAATCTAAATGTCAAATAGATAATACGCATTAGCAATGAGTCAATGATTCACATAAGTAGTAGAATCCAGAGATACCGCATGAGTATATATCACGATTGATAGAACACAATGCATCAGTGCTTTACATAAGAAGTAGAATCAAGAAGAGATACCGTATGATTATATATCACGACAATTAGAACGTCATTACTCTTTCTATGCAGCAGGCAACCGGAGGTGCCCAAAAGAGCAGTGTCTGTACCTAATCCAGCAGGGAGAGGGTTAAAGAAATGTTAACATGTAATGTGATATTATTAACCACGTCAGTCTAATAACTATGTAAGTATAATCACATGGTAATGCATTGCATCTTTGAATAACATTAGAACATTTTATTTTTCAGAAACGTTTTTCCAAAGCTCCACTGATATCAGTATTATTTTGAATACATATTCAGTGAATAATTGGGAAAATTATAAACCGACGGCCAATGCGAAAACAAATGCCTTTGTAAATTACTAGTATATATTCAAACATACCAATTATCATTAATCACGTTTAACACAAATCCTGTTTTTGATAGTCTATACTTTCTAACAGCAAGACATTCTTTTTTCTTTTTCTTTTGGAGAGTAACGGAAACACACAGATTTATTTAAAGTAACTCAAACACCAAATTCATATTGTATACACATAAAGAACTGATAATCCTATACCACGTACAATGATTGATTTCCTTCCAAATGATCTGTTATTGATAAATCAGCTCATTTTCCGGGCAGTCTGCTAGGTGAGCGCAGGAGCGTGTGACCTCTCAATCGTCTGACCGAGAACCAATCACAGCGTACTATTCTAACCACGTGATTAACATGGAGGTGAATCCCGCCATTTGTAGATAATCTATTCTTTATCACCGACAGGTAAAAGGATTTATTTCGATGGGTTTGCGTGTCTTTTCATGCCTGAAAGCGTGAATTCTTACAAAAATAGGTCTATATATTACATATGAGCAATAATAGTAACGGGCATATGTAAGATCACACTATATTTGCCACATCCACCAAATAGTGTATGGGTCCTTTTAACTATAAATATTATATATACTGTCACTTATGTATGCATTTGTTTATAGAAATTTGTAGAAATGTTCTCACTTTAATTGTCACGTGACTATGTATATCCTCGTTTTAACATACATTCCCAGCGAACATTGCGCACAGGTAGGCTTATACCATTTCATTGCTCCAGGTTACGATTCTCGATCTGTGTAAATTCAATTACTCCGTGGCATTTATACAATAGTTAGCTAACATTTTCATGAGAGTGATTATGGAGTTTAACGTCACTGCGGAAATCTTTCACCCAATTGCCACAATATAACATTTACATAAATGGATGTATGCAATTCTTCGTCTGAAATGTTAAATGAAGCATTTTATAGGTTTCCATCACCTGTTCAATCCATCTTTACACCACTCCACCCCCAGTACTCCCCTCCCCAACCACTACCACCCCCACCCCCATGCCCCCACTCCTGTCAGCATAATCACATACTGGCAAATGAACAACCTTTCCATCGGATATATTGAAAACACAGTTATTTAAAAAAATATATTTCATACTCATCAGATCAATTACGACCGGTATCTAAACATTGGAATAGTGCATGCCCGCAGGATCGAGTTACTTGACGTCTCATATTCAGTTAATAATCTAACTTTAGGGTAATCTACTTAAACATTATATTCATATTTGAGAGGGACACGCCTACAGAAAGGCAAGCATTGGCGCCCTTTGTCCGACTAGAAATACTAGTATGTAATCGGTTTCATTTCCTATATTTCATTAGTATCGTATGATGTATCGTCTAGTCGGGTATCCATCTCCAAACTCTATTTAAAATCACGCATACATGCAAATACCGGGATGGATTTAATATTGGCGTATATTGGCTCTGATAGGTTTTTAATTGTCGTAAGTTAAGTCGTAGTTTATAGAGTGATTGCGGATTTTCTTCCCATAATATGCATAGACCTACAGCGCGCATGATAACTAGAATACTAACGATATTATTCTAAACATATATATATAAATATATATTAAAACTGTTTTATAGGAACTTGTGTTGTTTATTTCACTCGAAAACCAAACATCAGTTTTCATCTTCTATTTATTATTTTTAATACGTGATTTTTAATACGTGGAGATAAAATAAATAAATAAAATATGAAAACATTGAAAACCAGTAGGACATGCGTAAAATATAGGTTGTTGCTCAATATTCTAGTACTTGTGTAGACAAATCAAATGTATGACAATGTAGGCCTACATATATGAGTGAATTAATGAACGAACGAACGAACGAATGAACACGCGAATAAAGTAATAAATGATTAAGTAAGTCCGGCAGAAATACCTTCTTTTTTGGGGTGAACCCGGTTTTGGAGACTAAAGGGGTTTTTTTATTGCTGATTTTGGTAGAGGGGACCTTAAAACTGGATGATGCCATTCTGGCATTCTTGGGCAACCTTTTTTTTATATTCACTTTTGAAATTAAAAATATATTACAGCCTACCTCAAGTCTGGGACTACCCAAATGTTAATAAAAAAAACAACGTGAATCTTTCGTCAAAATATGCCAATTTGGCTGCCATCTTGAAGTTGTTAACACTTTGTTTTCCTAGTTATCACTTTGTATATTTTAAAATAATCTCCAAATCCCTAAAATATAACTATATTTCAATTTTTAAAAACATTATACATCAACTATAATTAGTGAAATTGAAGTTTATTTAGCGTCATTTACCCAAACTTCAAAAGCGAATAAAAAAAAGTTGCCCAAGGATGCCATAGTGGCATCATCCAGTTTTGTGATCAAGACGGTCCCCTCTACCAAAATCAGCAATAAAAAAAAAAAAATTAGACTCCAAAACGGGGTTCACCCCCTACTTCTGCCAACTATTAGACTAAAACCCTGGTGAGCCACGAGAGTCGTATTTGAACCAATTAAGTGAATATGTGTAAATCTTGCCGCCCCCATTCCTACCCGCATCGGAAGCTGTTCTCTAACGCAACGGGTACAATGGGTTATGGAAAAAAAAGTGTGTTCTTTTTATAGAACATAATTAAGTACAATAACAAAACTTTTGAAGCAATGTGTTTCAATTAAAATGTAATAAAAATCAAAGTGCAGCTCAACACTGAGATGGAAACCCAATAAACCATGCACGGGAACTCTAATCGAGAATACTTTCGGTTTAGAATATTGCAAAGTCCTTTTTTTTTTTAAAAGAATGAAACCGGCCAGTTGGAGGTGATCAGGCAGGTGTAAGGGTGAGAGGTGATTGTCAGCAGCGGATCCAGGGGGGTCTAAAGAGTCACAAGTCATTATGCTTACATTTAATAAAGTACGAAACATCCATTGATGCAAGAGAGTCGCATCTCTTTATGCCTGTATTTCATAATTTCTGGGAGCATGCGTCCAGGCCCCAGTAGGTAACTTAGGTGTCTTTCTGCAGATGCCAGTAAATCGCTTAAATTAAAAATTAAAGGCGTAATGCCTAAATTAAAAAAGTTTCCGTTGATAAAAGCTGTCAATATGCTAAGAAGTCGCATTTTATAATACCTACATTTAGAAATTTCGGGGGGCATACCTTCAAGACCACACTAGATATCATTGTGGTTTTTTTTCTATAGATACCAGGAAATCGTACTTTCTTATGCCTATATTTCAAAAGTTTCTGGTGATAACCTACATGGTGACATGTGCGTATCTGTTGGTTTGTTTACGTATATTACGTTTATCCCTATCTATCACGCGTGAACAGGTGAACACTTGTATACTGAAAATCATGATTCATCGATGAATCGAACAGTTTAGTCAACTCGAGGCCTAGTACTTGTGTTTGGTGATCACCTGAAATTCGCAAAATAGACATGACGTACCGATGCGCCCTATTCATACCTATTTGAAATATGCATCTTAGTGCATTAATATTAACAAGTAACATGAATGATTTTTCTTCACAATTATAAATACTGAATTTACTCAAGATATTGTATAAAATGTTCGATATTTCCATAAGTTGATTTGTATTTGTCAATGTATACCAAAATCCAATTACCCTCTTATACTCAGCGGTTGTCTACCGAGTTCACCATATGCCATGAAATTGGGTGTAGATTGTTTCTAGCCAGCTGCGAGTTTAAGAAATCTCAGGTGTCATTTTTCTACTAATATTAAATGTTCATATCCCCATACTGCGCACCCATATATCAATATTGGTTGTATCATTACATCAAAAGCTCTAATAATGCCACCTAGTGATAAATAAATCTAGTGATTTCAACAAACAGAATATAGCTTTACTAGCACTACTAATCAAATCTTTAATGGCAAATACTAAATACTACGCCAGGGGCAATACGTACACGCGGGATGCTGCACTAACAACTGTACATACGCTCATGTGACAAATGAACTCACACCACGTCTTGTGAACACGCGTTCCCACTTCTGTCGACACTCCAATCTAACATTTTTCGTGGTATTTCTCCGACTAGAGTTCAGATAGTGCATGTCTTTATGTCAGAGAAACGAGGTACTCTAATGAGGTCCACAGAACTTCACACTCCTATACGATTACACATCGTTTCAATAAACAAACCCTTACTGTTTCATTCATCTATACAATCTTTATTAAACTAATTATGTACGTCAGTTAATAAATTTACAGGTTTCAGAGGCAATCTTGACACGGGAGCTTGTTTTAATGTCTGATTAAAAGATACCCTCGAATGCAATGTCCATAATGCAATGTCCATAATGCAATGTCCATAATAAGTGCTGATGTATTGCCTTGTTTCACTTCGGATTTATTCGGATCCATTATCGGAAGCGAGCCAGGTGCAACGAGAGATATAATCTGATAATATTGAAGACTACGAACCCACAGCCAATCACCGACCTCGTAGATCGGACCTGTGATCAATAGAGGGCGGTGATTGGTCGAAGGTATCTTATCGGTTCTCACGGGTCACTACTCCGGCACGAACAATGACAAAAAAATCATATCTGAATTTATGGTTTGTTCTAAAGCGAGGCATATTATTTTTCTTTTTTCTTCTTGTCTAATTAATAAAAGTATACATGTCGAAACGTTTTGATTCTTCTACTACCAGATATATTAGGGCCTACATTATGATCATCATCCTGATAGCATACGTTTCATAGTTGTTGTTTTTATAGGCTACAAAAGAAAAATAACGAAAAGTGTATTTAACTGGAGCATATACTAGTATACGAAGTCAATGGATATGATTGCGTCATTTTACATTATGTTTCAAAGCCAGTAGAAGCGCCATAAAAGAGCTACTGGAAATCCAGTCATTTGACAGTGGTTATTCGGTAAATGCCAACATCTACATGTATATAGTATAATAGTATTACAATAATGATGTACATTGCAACAATCATGAGCGCCTAATCAAACATTTGCATGATGGACAAACAAACTATCATTGGCAAATTCCTATGCACGTTACTTCAAAGACGCCAAAAGTTTGTTTTTCTCTCTCCTATTTTCAGAAATGTACTATTTAAACGAAGTATGTATAAACATTCTAAAAACAAGATATCTACCACTAAAGTATATATGACGTAGGCCTACTGTTTACACGCAATTTGTTTAATATTTGCAAGGAATCATTGGCGTTGTAGGCAATAAATAATTCGGTGTGTATGCTAGTTTGCAATATCAATGTAATACGTTGTAATATTAGTAAAATGTTAGAGTTGTATTAATGGTGTGACCAATGTCACCAAAGTTTACATTTTATACAGACACTAATATTTTTAAATGCTGACACCAAATAATATACATTAGGAGCACTGGGGCCTGAATTTCACTTCGACTTAGCGTATGTATTTTTATTATGAATTCAACACCGAGGGCTCTAAATAATGATAATTAAAGAAGGAATTGGTCGGGACCGATAATGTACTTCGACATACTACGATGTTCGAGACTAGAGAGTTCGACACAACGAAGTTTGACTGTATTAGGCTTTTAAATTATTAAATATTTTAATCTAGATGTTTTATACATAAATGCATAAAGTCAGATAAAATTGTTGATTTGTGTAATTGGGTTATCGCAATAATTTCTTGATAGCCCATAAACATCTAAATATTTGGAAAACTACGTAACAAACTCAAGCAACAATTATACTTATGTAGGTATACCTTACTTTATCATCTAAAATACTAGTACAACACAAATTTCAGTCTCGCGTTTCACTCATCACGTGACTAATGAATAAATCTTCACAACGTTAACTTAATCTCGTATTTGTATCAGTCGTCTACGTGATGCTTCATGTAATCCTTAGAATATGATAGGCTCATTTAGCGAGACTGCCACAGTTTAAAATAATAAACGTGACTGGTGAACATAGACATGTGATCACCTTAGAATGTTGTCAGACTGAGACATTTGGATGTCATGTCGTTTAATGTTAGATATGCGTTATCTGAATGATATACATGTACTAGATATACTAGTATACTGCCAATACAGGTAGGTAATGGGGAGATATATCGTATACGAATGCAGAATGAATGCTTAATTACTTAATCTGTAAATATCATTTATGAATTTAAGAAATAATTTATCCAGTAATAAGAGCGACTAGTAGGAGAAAACAATGTACTAAATATGCATGTTTTAATACAATACCAATAATTATGTGCCAATAATTCATGACCAATGACCTTTAAAAACATCAGCAATACTATACTGGGGTGATCTGACAAGTATGTAATTATTATTAAAATTTCTCCCAGATTACAAGTTGTACATTATCAAATGTAAGAAACATGTTTACTTCTGTACCATGTACTCTGCGAATGGTTAAATGGAATAAAGTTGATTGATTGCTGGCTTTAGATAGTTTTCCAAGTTCAGTCAATGGACATGCAGTTATGTTTTGATAACTGTGCATGTATCTCAGATAAAATAAGTAGACGGTGTGGGTAACAAGTAGGCCTAATATTCGCGCATCCTCTGCACAATATAGATGTTTACAAATTAGTTCATTTCTTGATTAACTACAGAGGTTCTACGTTGACTGTGTTACGACGTCATCTATCTACATCTTTCTGTTTGTCTGAATGTATGTTATGTGTTTGTGTAGATAAAAAGGAAGACACCATGGACGGCGAGATGCTATAAAGCTTAATCAGATTGAACGTGAATGTGACATTGTGGTTTTTTAACACAACTATATGAAGTACACCCGAACGTATTTATTTGTAGAAGATCCTGATGCCTCTCTCTCATTCCTTCTCTCTCTCTCTCTCTCTGTTTTTTTTCGGCTCATATATTTGGATAAACAGTTATTTTGTAAGTATTGTTTTCCTTAGTATAACTTCTAATTCGAAGTTTGGATATGGTTTAATAAGCCATGGTTTCATACTGCTTAATAAATATGTGTGCACCCGATAATTATTGACTCTCTATAATTGATTAGCTTTTATCGATATTTGTATCCTTGGACCGAGATCGCAAATTAAGAACTCGAGCCTGTAAGGGGTCTTGGGATGTTCTCTGATGTTCGTGAACACAAGTATCGACAGGACCTCCAAATCGTTCATACTTCAGTGAACAATCATAAATATCTTAACTGAAACACACTGCTGCGCAATCACTGACAAATTGTAGGCTATTCTACGCTTATAGAAGTAATTCTGTAAAACACAGAAGTGTCTTGCATTGAACCAAAATAGTTGGAAGACACGACCAAATCTATAAATACCAGAGCATAGTCACATCAGCCATAGACTTTATCAACTATGAGCGATCGTATAGGAATGATTCCAGATGTGTATTCCCTATTGATTTGCCTAAATAAATAAAGAAAATTAAAATAATGTATGTAGGGCCTATTATTAATACACATGTATATAATACCATTTATGAAAATATTTCTTTTCTAAAATTTCAAGGGGTGGTGGGGGTGCGGAGCTATATATCTATAGCATACACTATATATGTTGGTGGTTTGCATGACATTACATCAATGCATTGAACACATACACAAGAGTAAAGAAAAGGTAATATTTAACACGTTTAATAACGTTACCAAATATGGTCTTGGTAGGTTTCTATGGTCACCATCTTCCCTGTGTTATATTATATATTAATATATTCCTCATCATATCAACTATATCAGAATATTAATTGTATTTGAGAAACTACTAAATGAAAATTTCATGAATATTCATTTGAAAAATAATGAGCATGAGGGCAATGTTTGAATGTGTATTTATGCAAGATATTTTAAATATTTAAACCTAAAAATAAGATGTATGTCTGAATTAGAGCATAATTCAAATGATTGAACATTTTTTGAAAATGATGATATTTTGACATATTTCTCTAGTCATGCTAGTAATGAGGCAACACGTGATGTCATAGAATATGTTTGCGATACAGCGTTATTACATTAATCAGCTCATGATTGGAGCAGAAAATCATTTGACCACATGAAGAGTGCCACACGTTCTCAAACATTCAATCTACAAGTATAGTACAATGATCTATCCTTGAGGTAGGCAGCTTAAATATTGTTTGATTTTACGGAGCAAATAAAATAATATTTAGTTTAATTACATCTATTGCCTCCAATATGTTCCGCGTACCGTATATTGGTTATGTTTATGCTTACATTTTGTGTAAAGTAATTGATACATGGCGTTGTGACAAAAAGTTATTTCTTTCCATCGTCGCCATATTGACACTACTATCCAAAAGACTTGCACATTACTAGTATTTTGGGGGGTATTTTCGCTTGTAATGATTTTAACATGATCATTTCATCAAATCAATGCAGATATCTGAGTATAACAGTACATGTATGTATGCTTCTAGGTTTATTAGTCTACCGCAAAATTAGAACCGTAAACAGCTATAAACATTTTATACTAGGCCTCTCTTTCTCTCTCTATCTCTCTCTCTCTCTCTCTCTCGCTCTCTCTCTCTCTCTATATATATATATATATATATATATATATATATATATAATAATAATAATAATAATAATAATAATAATAACTTTCATCAACGAGTATTGTTATAGTTGATATTCCAAGACACAAGGGTGAGATTCTATTATCACACAATATAATTTTCAAGTCATTTAAGAAGAAAATTGACACATCATAAAGATTTAACTGTGAAGTCAATGTTTAGGCTACTGTGCATTTGTACTGTGACTTCATAGCAATGCTATGACATCACAATGGTAGCGATGATATCACAATGGTAGAACAATCAAATAATTGGGTCAAACGATGTCTACACCAATGACATCACAATTGTAGAACAATCAAATAAACCACCAATTGGGTCAAACGATATCTACAGCAGTATATTTTAAGTGTACTGAAATCGATGAACATTTATTCGTGTGTTCTGCGCTACTGTTACCTGTATTAAACGTGGTAATTTAATTAATTTAACATGCCAAATCACAGATATATTCCAACTACATCGATTAAAAAATTGAAATAAGACGAAATGTTGAATAATTGAAATACACGAGTATGCGTTTTCCATAACGCTACAGGGCGGAGGTATCATCAGTGTTGTTGGCATGAATACTATAGTCAGCTTCGTGATAGTGTTGAGTAGTGTACCATTACTCGTTATTAATTAAAGTAATCAATCGACGTAAAAATACTGTTTGTGTGAATAAAAGGCCATGCATCACTCCATAGGCACTTGAAGCAGGCCAAATATATATATCCATCGACTACAGAACTTTCAACGTCGGTAACCACTGTAACCAACGGTGGCTGCCACCGGTGGGCCAACGTCGGAAACCACCGGTGGGCCAACGTGGACTGGGCGGCCGAAATGACTGTGGACACTATGCTAGAAAATATATGCGATGTAATAGATTTTGCAGATCTATGGCAAAATGATGACGATGAGATTTTAACTGATTTATTAGGCGGATGCTTGACTAGTTTAGGAAAACAGGACCCAGAAAATGGAAAATCAACTATGCTTATAGTATCAAACTTTGTTAAGAAATCATCTCACCTTATTCAGCATGCCAATTGATGCATCTTGTATAATAATGTGATATAATAATGTAATACATGTACTTTAGCAATTTACATGTGTACATTCCCATAATCTTCATGTACTTGTAGGAAATACAGACATCTATATATCTATCTATCTATATAAAATAATGTATAACAATAATAATAATTGGTTTATCACATTTGTACTCTCAGACAGTAGCATAAAATCAGCTGATAATCATGATGTCTAATCTTCTTTTTTTCCTGCTAGTCCTATAGAGCAATTAAACATACAACGATTTTATCAAATCAAATCCAAATCAAACCCATGGAATCCCCAGCTAGCACGCCAGTGCAGCACCGCCGTAACGTAGCTCGATCTCTGCAAGCCAGGCGCTGTGAGCATGCCTACTGCGATTATAGTATTTTCATTCATGAGCCAGGTTACTTACGAGCCGTAGTACAACGATACCTTGTTTAGACAGTACATAGCCTACGCGAACGTTGATTGATTTCTGAAGTATTATGATTATCGTCATCTACAGTTATTTCGAGTGCGCTATGACCTACTAGTTCAATTTAAAATCCAAATTGATAAGATGAGGTTTCTTGCACTGCTAGTAGTATTGGGATTTATATTCACACGAAACCACAAATCTAGGTCACGGAATTCCTTATAGGGATCATGAATAATTAATAGGGATGACGAGGACTCCATATA
Source organism: Lepetodrilus schrolli (assembly GCA_032361225.1). Lineage (NCBI taxonomy): Eukaryota > Metazoa > Mollusca > Gastropoda > Lepetellida > Lepetodrilidae > Lepetodrilus > Lepetodrilus schrolli. The sequence goes on from JAUTBT010012210.1 coordinate 14,887, forward strand.
TGGAGTTGTTGTTGAATATTGATAGGTAGATTTGCATAATTCTTCACGAAGTGGCTTCCGATTGTGACGTTTCAGATTCCGATGGCGAGAATCACCTTATATGGATGACGTAGTCCTTCGGGTATGTTCGTAAAATCTCCGAGTCATAATTTTTCGACCAATCAGAAAAGTAGAGTGTTTAGCGACCTGTCACGCTTATTGTTGTGTATTGCGATGAATGAACGTGCCGATGGCAGCATGCTGGCAGTCTTGCCTCGTACCTCGTGCTGTCGAGTAACGAAAGAAGGGACTGTCGAGATGCCTCGAGTTGTGTCCGATCAACGAGCCAAGTTCGAAAACGACGAACTATTTAGAAAACTCAGTCGGGAAAGCGAGGTATGATGTTTTAGCGAGTTGTATCACCCGGAAGTATTCTGATTTTCACGTGGTTATAAGTTACCAAACTGTGAATGGCATATATTGCTGTCACTTAGTGACAGTTATCAACAAGGAGAACGAGTGAATGTGAGAGGGGAAAAAAGGTGTTCAAATGGAGTATTTATCTATTCCAGGTTCGATATACGGGATTCCGAGATAGGCCGCAGGAGGAAAGACAGTTACGATTTCATACGGAATGTCGAGAGGGCCACGCCGATTTGGTAAGTTTTATGCTTATACGACATATACTGCGGTTAAGACTGTACAAGGCTAACCTCTCTGCCAAAACATTGCCACTGAGAATGCCAATTTTAAGTGCAGGATTACTCACTGTATGGATGACTCGGCCGCTGTTTATATTTGTATGTAAACACAGGCGCGCGCGCACACGCACACGCACACACACGTATAAATACACACACGTATAAATAAATAAATTTAGTTTATTATAGTGTCGTGTGCAAATACATGTATTTACATTTAAAAAATCAAACAGTTTTAAGTACAGCACCGGGCCATTAATGACCCAGCAGACATCATGATATATCAAAAAAACAAGTTGAATAATATACTATGACGGTTCTAAATCATGCCTAAGAACACGCAATCCCGTAGTGTTTTCCTCATCTGTCCATGTACATTTCCGTCAGGCCGAGGCGTCCACAGGGTTATTTATAATGCTTACATACATGTACAACAATCGGCGGTATGTTAACCAGCTGACAGCTATACATATAGTTAGCGGGCGGTTACGGTAGCGCCCCTGTTGGACATCAACCGACTTATTCCAAAAAGTCTCCACTGGCCTTAGAACTCGCGGTGTGTCGCCAAATAACCCCCTACTCCCAGATAATATAAACTTGATAGAGTTGATCACTTGAAATTCAACAGTGTTCATTAGACACGCAATGTACAATTACGTACGGGATGTTCACGCTTCAACGACTCTTGAATCACTCCTTCAAAATCAATTATGCGTTAAGTTAACATTGTTGTTTTATGGTGTTTTTTCTTCTTTTATTTTTGTTATCCAATGTATGAATGTGTGTGTGTGTGTGTGTGTGTGTGTGTGTGTGTGTGTGTGTGTGTGAGTACATATGGGCCTTATCGTTTGTAGGCGTACACATTATGCTTCCATTGATGCAACACGTAACAATTTTCACTGTAATATTAATATTATTAGTTGCAGCGGCCATATGGCTATATCTGTTGGTATTTATATTGGTATTTATTATATATTACTTATTATTATGCACTACACATGTAATTTTGCGCTATATAAATGTCCTTATATATGTATTATTATGTTGTTTTTCTGCAGGCGTTTACAGCCACGGGTACAAATCTACAGTTGAGTTTTGCCCCGAATGCCTGGTCAGATAAACCCGAGGACCGAGTGCCAACCCAAGACTACGTCAATTTTGACCGGGAAGCCGGGAAGGTTAGTTGGTGATAACGTTATTATGACTCATTGCTAGCTGGGTCTCCTAATTTTCACCATGGATGTTCAAGCTTTTGATGTAACTTTATTACCCATATAACACATTACCTCCATTCAGGTTTAATTTATATTATTTACAGAAACGTATCTATAGACACCCGGGGGTAGGGGGTGGGGGGTAATACGCTTCGGTAGCATGTCTGTTTCGTAATGATCGCTTTATTAACCTTTTCCCCCACTGAAAGCAACCAGAGATGCCGTATGTAGTAATGCTTTTGATTATACTATACCATCAATAATAGTTTACGATAATGGAAACTGGAAACGCGCCATCGTTCATACGTTTTAGTAACGATGATGGAAAGTGTAATCATTAATGTGCTTTTGTGAAAATTCTATACGTTTAATAACATCATATTATTTCTAATATACGACGTGAATAGTCGACAAATGTATGCAACCGTATAATCATTTAAAGTATAATTGCTTTTAATATCATAGGAGAACCCCCATGTACAATTCTCATACACATTTATATTTGCGATTATTCACTAACGCGTTAGATGAGGGGAGCATTTTGAATCCGAAGGCGCAGAGTGAATGAAGCGTCATTCGGATTCAATCCACAGACTCCCAGCATTTCATTATCTGGCCCCGTCCTTGTTTGGCGGCAAGTCGCTCGCTAGGTTCGATCATTCATCCCGCTCTGGAATATGTCAGCCCGTTATTACACGCCTTGATTAGCAATAATTATTGTTTGTATTAAAGGAGACTCACTGACAAAGGACCAGGGTCGCATGTTACCAAATGAAAAACGTTTAATGAGAACATGTGTATATATTGAAGTTATACAGCCTTTTTGCTGTTGTTTGTTGTGACTTTCGGAAATGAAAGTTAATCTGAACGGATGTCGATTCGCAGTTACTTACACTGTTATTACTTTGGCGTAACTGTGTATCCGTGTGGGGTGGGGATAATGTAATGGGGGTGGGATGGATCAAACATTTTGAAAATCAATTTCAAATTGAAACATCTATACGCATCCGGTAATACTATTTGCTATAATGTTGTAAAAAGGTTTTAAACGATGCGTTATTTAAATGTGTGCGTGTTCACACATATTACTATAGGCATGACTATACTTAAAAGGGCATCAGGGCTTTCTTGAAAGAAAAAAAGGTTTTATCAATGCGTCAATGATGTCAAAAACTGTTTTGGAGCCGAGGTGGTTATACCCATTATTGAGTGCAAGGCAGGCAATTAATGGTTAAATTGTTGACATAATGAAACACTAATAAACGTTTTCCCGCAAGAAGCATTACGGTGTCCTTTACTTTTTATATCATTTTTCGCAAACTTGTTCTGCATTATGGTTTTGCTTGAAGTACACCCTACCTTTCAACAAAACAAAACATGCTTACTTTTCACTTTAATCAAATGTACCTGTTTTAATAGTGGCAAGCAACCCTCAAATATCACAGTTCCAAACCTTATACATTTAAAATTACCTTATTCCAAGAAATATTACACTTTAAATTATGCATCTGCCAAAAAATACTGGTAATACTTCAAATTTTACCATCAGTATATTTGGACATTGAAGATTAGCGAAAATATCCCGGGGGGGGGGGGGATGCCATGATACCCTGCTATTTATATAACCTAATGATCGATTTTGATGGAAGGGGGGGGGGGGAAATCCCCACTTAGATCGAGAAGCAAGTTCATCATTGTGCCGATTTAGCAATATCCCGTTAGAACACATACAGCAACAGTTAGTATCACGGTAAGAGACACAGACCACGACTGATACTGATACTGATAAAACACGGATAACAACTTACCGCCCCCGCCTTATCTGTACCTGCATTGGCATGTACATGAATTTAATTATTCCAATGCAATAGACCTACCATTCCCACACTGGATATGATTTAATCAATATTTATTCTCACGATAATACCACATACAAATAAGGCATTTCACAAGACATAAACATACATCATGAAAGGGGATTGACAAACAGGATTTTAACATCCTATATTAATGTTGCTACCCGTGAAACAAAAGAAAGGAATGAAACTAATTAAAGAGCAAGATCGTTACAACTTAATATATCTATTGGTTAGAATTTTCCAAGTGATCACATCTGTAAACATGTAAATTAGTCAGAACAAGTGTATGAACTTACAAGTACGATCCAATGAAGGCAATGTATATAGTGTTACACTGTAATTACGTTACAAAACGTTTAGATTGAGAGATAAAATCATGATCAGAGGACGATAGTATTTCAAGTTCAATGCAATTTTCTCTGTCACGTAGGATACCATCTATAGCTATGCTTTTGAGATACAAATATTTGTTAGGTCTGATTTTTTCATAGTTTTTACAAAAAGAAGAAGAAAGTAATGAGCTGGATCTTCATTTGCATGGCCACACGACCAAGAACTGTCATTTACCAAGTGTCGAGACAACCTGTGAGCATTAAGATCACTGCAACCAAGTCATTTGAGCAAGAACTACTAGAGTACAGCGCTGGCCAAAGTTACTGTATAATACTAGAGTATTGTTTCTTTTCCTATTGGGATTGATTTCATCATCCAGCTCATTCTATTCTTTAGTGGTAGATGGTAAAAATGAATTTCTATACAATTCTGAAAGTGAAAGAATTTATTGTAGACTATTTGCATTATGCAGGTTGTAACGATTTCCTTGACCGCCACTGGTTGGTACTTGAACTGATAAATAATTTGCTTCCAAGCCGTATACCATTTTATTAAATGTACAAATATTGTGTTGTTTTCTGCAATCAGCGAGTGAGCACAGTTTCTTGATACAATATTTCATGACTTGTTCCACGAACTGCACTACATATTGTACGAATTGCGTCGAACTGCATGCAATTTGACCATACATAATCGCAGTAATCGAAAATTGGTAAGATGTAAGATTTATACAGTAATTCAAGAGAATTTTCTACTTAACCGATATTTAAAACTTCGCAGGCAGTTGATTAATGGACCAACCTTTGTGGCAATTTGCATGACATAGGAGCGCCAACTACAGTTTAACTGAAATAATACACCAAGATGCTTATGTTGTTCTACAGCAAGTACAGATTTGCTGTGAAAATGAACACCATTTATTACAACAGTTTGCGAGCGATCAGATAGATAACTTTAAAACTAGGCTAGAAGTTTACCGCGTATCCCACAATAGTTTAACTTTGCAAGAAGGCCGCGATGGATATATGCACATGCTTATAATGTATACTTCTACATACTACTATCAGGGTATCGTTTCTGGAAGCTCTTGTAGCGATCTCATATGCACACATGGGGCACCTACGAGAGCTCAATGGTCTCATAATGGATATGAGAGCTTCGAGACACGACACTGATACATAGTATTCTCAAACCAGGGCTAGTGATCATAGGTTAGCGTTTGAAGTATGGACAATAACCGGGGCACTTTCCGATGACCGCTCACCTTCGATTTCCTGCCCGAAGTGTGTCCGTTTCATTTGTGGCTGTAGAATATCAAGATTCTAGTTGAATGTCATATATTGTTTTCATTATGCTCAATTAACATAGTAGATTGGTGATTTTAAGATAATATCGAGCATGCATTATATTATATACTGTTTTCAATTACCATCGATAATAGAAAACCAATTGGTATCGCCACATAATTGGACATTTGGATTTAGAATATATTGTATCAAGTAATTGCTAACCTTTACTTGCGTATTTCAAACGGAATCTGGTATGAAGGCATAACGGTGATGCATTCAGACAATAATTATGTTGTGGTAGTACTGGGATATTAAGATATTAACCTTGGAATTCCCGCGGGATTTGGAGGGTGTTCCTAAATGGGCCGAGCCATTCATTATTCAAGTCTTATCAGCCTTCCCTGGGACCTATCAGCACAGACATTATACAAGATGCATGCCAATGTCGGTAAATGACATTTGATATCGAGGATGTGTTTTAGTATAGTCACATATATATATATATAATGTGTATAGCCGATGGCCATTGTCCAGTTTCCAATTAGTCTCAGGATGGTTGCGGGACTAATTAAACAGTTAGCGGCAAATGCCATCAATACTTTAACACGATGTGTCTGTGTAGACTACCTTCATTAATATTTGAGCATCTCTGGTTGTCGGTGTATAGGTTTGGCGTTAATTTGACTGTCATCAACCGGAAGTTTAGTTTTCATACACTGCTAATAACAGTTTGTTATTTCTAATAGCGATGCAAAGAGTTTGAGCTCAAATGACCATGAACCAATCAAGCATATATATTATGGACGATCAAACATCGCTGTTCGCCGTCAGTTATTAACATTTCGCTAATCTCTAGTGATTCCAGAAATTTGTTTAGACTAAACGTAGCATGATCAATGACATGGCCGACGCGTATAACGGTTAAATTATTTTATATATAGAATGATTCAGCCGGACTCGGTTTGGCGGAGGACCTATACATGTACTGACATACTGGCGCGTCTTCAGAGTATATTCCACCTATACATAGACCGTACAATGCCATGACCAACTTGTGCATACTGGGGCCTGTCCCACAGAACAATCGTAGCGCTACGAGAGTCGTAAATCCTGTACGTTAGCATGGAGTTGCTAAGGAGTTACGACTTCATATGAACATGGCCAGGATGTATTTCACAGAAATGTTGAAAGTGATCACGCTCCGTAAGTGATCACGCCAACATATACGTATTTGAAAAAGTAGATTGGCATTCTAGTATTTCACTCTTGTGGCCGCAATCTTGTATTTTAAAATGGTAACTTAAATTTTGGTAACTTTAGTCATATTTTTCAAGAAAATGTGAAAAAAAATTCACTTTAACATTTTTCGACAAATGTTAAAAGAGATGTTAAAAAAAGTTATATTTCCCTTGAACTATGCCAACATATACCCCCCAAAAATTGCTGTTTGGTACCTGTTTACCAATATCAAAATTCTCGTTCAAAGACATTGTATTCGGCCAGGATCAAGTGGTCAAACGCCGATCGTGATGTTTAAATAATTAAAATTCTCGTTCAAATACATTGTATTCGGCCCACTCCATATATATATATATTCACCTATCTTGGGGAAATGTTTCCTTTCTCTGCAGGAAACCGATATATGAATATGCTATACAGTTCCAGATATTCATTCTGTTTGCTGGTCTTGTATCGATTACTATATCGTACAGCATGACAAACCGACGCAAAAACATACCGATACCATAAAAAAAAGAAGGAAGTATAACATTGTTTTAAAACAGAGTATAGTCAAATATAGTAACGTGTGATCAGTTAAATGAGTGTACTAAAGTAAAGTTAAGTACTTTAAAGTAAAATGTTTTAAAGCGAATGCCCAGGATTAACATACAGTAATAGAAACACAGATACTATTTTTGAATTAATAGTCGGAAACCAAAAATCCACAAAGGTAGAATTGGCGTATTTCGACGTGACGAAACCTTTTGCAGAAAAATATCTTTTCACTCCAAAATGCTAAAGATATATTTAAAAAACAACAACCTTATTGCACTTTCCAAATTTGAACAGTTGGCGTTGGTCTACGTTTAGAGTTTGTGGTTTGCCACACAGGTGAGAGCAATCAGGATAGGCATGTATCCGTGGCAGGTAAACATTTCCGTCTGGAGCCGCTCCAACCACAAATCCGTGTCATGTGAACTCAGGTGATTACCTGGATCTGGCACATAAAGTAACAGAACAATATTACATCTTTTGAAAATTTAACTTTTATTGAATTACACGATCTCTCTCTCTCTCTCTCTCTCTCTCTCTCTCTCTCTCTCTCTCTCTCTCTCTCTCTCTCTCTCTCTCTCTCTCTCTTGGAATTATTCGGAATAATTGGTGCTTCGTTCTGAGATGTAGATAAAGTTTTATTATGAAAATATTAACATTATGCCTAATGTGAGCTCTATATTGTCATTATACATTATTTATTTAGTCAATGGTCAACGAGATTCTTTTCGTGTTTTGTTTGTTTGTTCGTGTTTTCCGGTATTTACGGCGTCATCAACTGTAGCACTTTAGTGCTAGTCGACGTATACGGACTCCGGGACATCTCCAACATATTCCGTGCAGTCCGTGCACTGCGGTGACGTCGGTTTGTGGTTAACTGCGCTGTTGCAAGTTGTGGTTTACGAGTGTTTGTTCCGCGTCTCCCACAGTTTGTTTTAGCTAATACCTCGAATTCATCTGGGAACCCGCCAAACGACTCGTATGCCGGACAGATGGTGTCTTCGTTTGCGTTTAAAGTTTGAAATATTTAAATGAAAAGTTATGATGTACAGATCTGTATTGAATTTGTGGTTAATCATTTCGACTTTGCAGCGGATCTTTGACAATGTCCTCATTTGTCATTTCCGAAGAAAGGTTTAAAATAGCTGCAAAGACCATTAGCTCACCCCCTTGGCAGCAATAACATGGCTTAAAAAGTAATAACAATATTGATATTTAATTGAGTTGTCAAAATTACTTGTTTTGTTTTTATCTGATGATAATACGATATTTGGAATTATTCGGAATAATTGTTGCATTGTTCTGAGATGTATATAAAGGTTTATTATTATGAAAAGATGAGCATATGTCATGTATTAACACTTGCAAATGGAGTAGGCCTATTGAAAAATGTAACCTACTCTATCCTATATATAGCATTACCTGGCGATAATGACGTGTTATAACATTACGGCGTCAACGCACCTGTCATGTCTGTTCTAACGTCGAAACGACGTCGGTTAGCTATATGGATAGTAGCTACTAGTTATATATGTTACTGTATCCTAATTACTTTATATACTATGCTACTAACATATGAAGATTTATTTTCTCAAATTTACAGGCTGTTTGCAGGTTCATTAGGCTATGTGGGCTCCTATAGTTATTGCACCAAATAGAGTCCATAATATGTAATACCTAAGCATATAGGACATATAGATGTAGATCTAGGCCTACATTAAATTATTCCAAAATCTTTCTAATTTTGTCACCTATTTATGTTGACCGATGTTGATGTGTATGTTGGGAGTCTTTGACTTTACAGAAACTCTTAAATATTTGTCACTTATACATGCAGTTTCAATTTCAAGTCTTGTTCAGCAAATATTTCCATAAACCACAAACATTTTGAGTGTTTACTGTGTGTTTTCCGAGTTATTATAATACTGTGTTAGTGTGAGAACCTATTAGAACGTCAGGTGTATCTAAAACATATTACATGCATACACATACTATTTTTAGAATTTAATATTAATATATTTTAATCTAGATGCAATTTGAAGGGTCAAAAGTCAATATTATAAAGTATAATATATTAGGCCTAGATCTATATTTACTATCTACGTTTTTTTGTGTCTTTTATTGAACACGAAATATTTGTGACTCATAAAATCCCAATCGTAAATCCATTTGGTAAATGTTATGAGAAATAATACATAGCCTGTCAGCTGTAATATATTAGAAGACATATTTTCTTGTTCACCCACATTTATGCACCAGTTGACCTCTGACTGGACATATCGGTCACGTGAAATGAAAGTCATGTGACCTCGTAGTCATGTGACCTACATGGGGAAATCCTAAATCTGCCTACAACACTCCCCCAAAAATTAACTAGGTCAAAGCCTACGAGCCATGACGGTTGAGCATGGAATGTGCTTCATAGACAAGGGAAGGGAAGATGTCCTTGGACAGGCGAAGACTTCTTCAAAGGTTTAATCAAGGTTTAATCAGGATATGAGAACTTGCAGATCAACCTTTCATCAGCACTGATATAATCTAGATATACTAACGATTATAGGAGACGCGACGATAAAAAACGATGTAGATGGTGGACTTTCCCACGTGCGTTCTAGCTCTAACTTCTATTATTTTGATTCGCAGATACGTTACGTTCTTACGATCACATGCTCTTAATATTATTGGTAAACCTTAGTGATATTTGGTGGGTCCATTTTGGACAAGTGTTTGGTATATTGCTAGTGGTTGTTTGGGGATTGTCCAACTTTCTGTGAGTTACTGTTAGTCATAGAGTATCATGCTTACTCCCTGTAAACAAAGATGGTCGCGGGATGTAACGTAACACTATCAAGTACAACCCAGAACCAATGCGTGGGTTTGTGTTAAGTTGGAGGGAAAAACCAGAGTTCACAAGGTCACAGAAAGTACATAAAAAGTGATGACCCACATAATTTAATCAGACGAGAAGTTTTATTTTGTTTAGGAGCCTAAAGCTTATATATTAAAAGTTCATAACTGTCAAGTTCTATTCAACAGGAGATAATGAATAATGTTTAGAGGCCTATGACATATTAATATAAACTTTTCAGACCAAATTGTTTATGTACATATTTCAAGTACCATGAGCATGATGAGGCAAAAGTAAATTAAGTACGTAGTACTAGTATATCAAAGTACGTAGTATCAAAGCAATTTGGTTACCTCTATAGTCGATATCCAAGCTTTCTCGGACAATAATTGATAGCTGTTTTCGTAGCAACATAGGCAATAATTAGTTGTTAAGTTCTGTACATAAAGCATATATAGTTGATAAAGTTTGGAGTAACAGTAACACTGAAATTTTGTGATTAGCGATTTTGGTATTGCTATTGCTAATAATAATAAAATCTCGCATTCATTATTAATATGTAGAAGAAATAGCATTATGGTTTGCATGTACAGTACAGTAGAAATGGTAACATGCACATGTATTGCCCAACTCCCCGCAACTCACTCGCGCCTTAATATACAAACAGCAATACTTGTAGCCAGTGTTTTAAACTATAATTTAAACTGATAAAATAATCAAAAGTTCATTCTAGTAAATAATGACTTGGGTGTGTTCATTTTAAAACAACATTACTCCCATATGTAGATATAAATTTGCCCATCCAACCGTGGTAATTAGTTCATATATAATCCTAGCACAATTTCTGCAGATAATTTATGTCGAACCTAATAGTTTTAACAAAAATTAAAGTTGCCCCTCATTCTACTTTCACAAAACACAGAGTAAAACTACTTGGTGCAGAAAAGCCAGATTTTCTCCATCTCGAAGATAAACCATAAATTTCCATATTCAATCTCTGGATGAGGGGGCTATAATGGTTGACGATGTTTGTGGTTACTGGCAATAATGGGGAGGATTTGTCGATGAAGCTGTGGTGCCTTTAAAAGCTGTAAGTTGGCAGACCCCCCTCACCACATTCTGCAATCCCGGTGCCATGTCTGTCCCCGCAAGTCCATTATTGGCCTATACAGAGGCGATGGGGGAACGATGATTAAAAATTGTGGTTTTAACCCCAAAAAAAGGGGGACAAATCAGAAAATGTCCCAGATGGACCCGCTTGAGGTTTTCTAAAGACACGTTGGCACGGTGGTGTAGTGCAAGCCACATCCCCTCCCCTGGTGCTGGGTTTGTTAAGTTAGAGGTGCTATGCAGCGATATCGGACACATCTATAGACGCAAATGTTACCACGTGACACATTGTCCGATCTAATATTGCTCGGCTTTCTGCTTTCAATTGACTTAATTATGTTCTTGTCGCGAGAGGTGCCATGCAATTAAGTATTTCGAAGGACAAGTCTTGCGTCCGACTCTTATGTAATTGTGCATAGCTTGTTTCTAATTTTCACCGAATTGATGAAAGGATTAATTTTGTTTTCTGCCTAATTGTGCATGATTATGATAAAATAGTTTGTAAAGGCGGAGCTGATGACAAAGGTTTCGGATTACGGGCGGTGTTGGGAACCAGCAGTTTACGATCCCACGACATGCATTATGCTGCATATATCAGATCTCACTGCTCTTGGAGACAAAACTTGCCAAATCTATACAGCTTTAATTCACCAAGAAATTACATGCCAGACATGTGTAGCAAATAAGTCAGTAACATACCTTTGAATTTTTAGTGACAAATTTATTTTGTTTTCATAGACATGTAAAAATCTTTGTTCACTTTAAGGTAATGAGACGTTTGGATGAATATTGTGTTACAAATATATGTGCGTATTATCGTGTTTAATGTTGTTGCGACATGTGTTTTGCAGGTCCACCTGAAGTCGCAGTTCATCATGAATGGTGTGTGTGTTGTGTGGCAGGGCTGGATGGACCTACACCGACTAGATGGAATTGGTTCCTTAGAGTTTGATGAAGATAGGGCAGAGGTACGTACGTACCCATGTACCAAGACACAATAACACCCCCCCCCCCCCCAACATCAACAAAACAAACAACACCCATAATACCCACCCCAACACAAGTTTTCATACGATGACATTATCCTTGAATTTGAGTTTTGATGGATTATGTACATCGTGGTGAAATGGGAGGTCCTATTATGCATCTCAAAACGTAGACATGACTTTAATATGGTTCCATGTTTTTCTCTACAAGATCTGTGTGGGGACATAAACATGATGTAGGTACAAGTTGAAATATGACTACTAACCGAATACATGGGATAACAAAAGCTGCATATTAAAAGAGAGTGTCTTTGAAAGTATGCCTTTTGAATTGTGGCCATGGCAGCTATCACCATATCAAAAAGCACAGACATATGGCCTGTCAAGCTGAAAACTGCACAAAGAATGGGAGTCCTTTAACAGACATTAATTTTGCATGTGAAAGTAGTTGATTTTTTTTCTTAAAGAAAACAAAATCTTGGCTAATTTATACTCTGGTTCCTGTAATCCTACAATAGATAATGGTGCATCGCCGCCAGACAAATTGTAATTTCATAGCAGTTATATCTGGCCCCAGGCACGTACATGTCTTTGACATGTGACTGTGAGCATGTATAATTCATTTGGCCACAAATTACCAAGCAAAGGCAAGGAAACACAAGTTTTCAAACATCAGATTTTCCCTTAAAAGGGTGTAATGTTGAATATCAGGGAGGTTAGTTGGTTTATTGGGTTCAACATGTGAGCCGATGGTGCCAATCTCAAGCCACAATTAGCAATGACAATATTGAGAGTGGTGGAAGGGTACTAGAAAGCCCTTCTTTATGAGTGATCTAGCTGGCCAGGCTGCCCTGTGATTGCATGGCAGAGTGCTTCAGAAGGGGCCAAAACAGATGGGGCAGGGATGCAGAGGGGTGCTGGGAGTGTTTGGGGTGGACAGGTTGCCTGGAGGAGACTCCACCACCCCCCACACCCCACTTCCTTACATCATAATTAAGCCATATGTTAGCCAGTAGGTCTTTCCCAGTTCCAGGGACTCTGGGACAACTTGGGCAAGGTACAGGCCCAGAATGCAGGGACTGGGTAGAGGTGCAGGTCCCCCCTCCCCCCCTCTCCTCAATTACTGGTGCATTCTGACCCTCACTCCTTGCCCATCTGCCACCCCTAGGCTGCTAACTGTCAAAGACAATGGAGACAAAGACCAAACCAGGAGAGAGTGAGGAAAAAGTGCAAGACTTGCAGATGCCTTCTTGGCGAACGTCGAGACTTGCACATGCTTCCCACCCCATGTTAGTCAGATGGCCCTCCTCCCAAACGCTGCTCATAAAATTCATAACTTGAGGCTGCCAAAACAAGAAAATTAAACTTTTCCCAGACAATGGGAACAAAAAGACAAAGAAAAAAATCAATAGCTGAGTGTGGAAGCTTGGTGCAGCTCAGCTGTCCACAAGTTTCCCCACCTTTATGGGTAGAGTCCTTATAATCTGCTTGGGCAAATGTTCCCCCAGTAACCATATGCAGCCAAGCTTTGGGGCCTGCACACTCATTATACCACTTGAACCAATTAAAACTGGCTTTGTTCGCTCTCTAAGCAAGGCAGCTGATAATATTTTTTCTCATTTTTTTCGGCCCATTCTTCCTGGCCCCCCTTCTGAACCAGTCTTTGTGGGGAGACTACCCCTCTGTTTCAGCTGTCCTAACCTCTCTTAATCACACAACCAACGTTTCGCTCATAATTCGCCCATAACAGATTTTGTATAATTGCATACAATCGTGCAGGTGATGGCGTACTCATTTCCAAGAGAGTGCGGAACTTTGGGCAGACATGGCGCCTGCGATCAGACACGGATCTCAGGATCAAGTGTGTTGACGCAGTCGTAATGTAGTTGACCCCCTGCACCAGGAGTGTGACCAAGTCAGCATCTGCCCTCCAACCCAATCAGCAGATAAACCCTTCAACAGACATCGACACAAACTGCCAGTGTGATTAATAATAATAAGTTATGTGTACTGGATGATGACATTGTTTGCACATGTTTACAGCAGGTGATGAAGGTTTTCTATTTTTCTCTTTCCACCTCCAGGTTGAAGACGCAATATTAAGAGAACAAATTGACCAATACAATCAGCGGCTACGTGACTTTGAAGAACGGCAACGGCAGTATCGACACGACCAGGAAAGACAGGCAGAGTCAGAAGCAGAGGTAGTAGAAGCTTTACTATGTATATCCGAAAGCGGAACTCAAAAGTCGCCATCGCGACAAAACTCTTGACTTGAGAGAGCATGCATCTGACTGTTATCCCTGGTTGAGTTTCTCCCCCCACCCATGCCCATGCATGCTCCTCCCAGCATCGAGTTCCAGACCCCCAAAAAATCAATAAACCTACATGGTCCCAACTTCATCCCGTCATGGTGCCACTGGTCAGTCGTTAACGTGATGGTCACACTGCATGCCAGCTAGGTTCTCATAGGCAAGAAGCCAGTTGTAGTTTGATAGGAGTATGTGAAGGAATTTGCTTCTTTTGGGCTATATTTAGGACATAGACAGGATATATTTGCAATTAAACATGAGTGTAAAGACGGTCAAATCTTTCCCAAGTAGTATTATTGAAGTAGATCGACATATGCACATTCCAGCCATACATTTTGTATCCAACATACCATTCTGAACTAAGGGGAAGTAACCAATATCCTCCTCATTTTACATTAAGGTCATAAACATTTTCTCGGGTTTGGGATTCTCATGACGATAGTGGAAACTTGTCATTACTATTCTAAATCGCTCCTAGATTAAGTTCACAACATTGCTTCATATTGTAGAAACACCCAAAAAAATCCATTATTGTCCCACACTCAGCAAAGTAGGAGGCTAAGTGTTTGTTGTCTATCTTCTTGTGTGATCATGTTGTACATTATGTTCTAAATACCATCCTGCTGCATGTCAATTTATGCCTGTAATTATGTCACATGTTATCATTTTGCATGGCAATGCTTGTTTGTTTGTTTTGTTTTTGATTATATAAAGATATCTATGTCTATTTTGTATTATTTCTATGAATTTTTTCTTTCTGTAAATCAATGTTAATTTTATCTTTAAATTTTAAGATGACATCTTGTGTGTGTGTGTGTGTGTGTTTAAAGCAGATTTTATGTAGCAGTGATAAACATCATACAAGAAAGTTTATTTATGAATGTATGATTCAGGGAGTGTTATATCTAGTCATGTGCGTGAAACGTGCAACTGCAGTCATAGAAAGACAAACAACATTGTGATTAAAGTATTTTACCATACCCTTTCTTGATGTGCTATTTGTTGTCATAAAAATCTGGTAGCACAGTTAAGGCATGTTTTCTTTACAGGATTTCCAACAAGTTGAAAAGAATGCTTATTTATTTTTTGGGGTCACTAATATTTCTTTTGTTATATGTTTCTGTTTATAATAATTAAAACAGTTATTTTGAACATGGTTTTGTTTTTGTTTATGACTGTCCAAGCTTTTCTCTTGAATGCCTTTGAATATTTTGAGTTCCTTTAAACTGTCTGTCATGTCTCCAGCCTCTCTCTGAATGCCAGTATTAGCCAAGCAGCAACAAGCTTCTGTTATGAATGAGCTTGTTTAGAAAATCAATACCTTATAACTGTAAATGAGAGTTACCTCCCCCTAGCTAGACTGGCTGCAGATACTCAGTGTTACAATATTGCCATGTACAGACATTTCCCCACTTTATACACAAGAACTTGGATTTTGTACTTTTAATCACCCAATTTGAAATTTGAACCAGAATACTTTAAGTAATCCGTCAAAGCTTTAATAGGTTGATTCTTTATCTAGATAAAGGGGAGTATTTGGGTCGGGTTTTTTTTATGTAAAAGAATGTATTAGCTTTAAGAAAGACAGACAGGTGCTCATGTGTTGGACTTATTGAAAGGAAGTTTGTTACATACTGAGATAGAAAGGGGTGGTTTTGGATCAGATTGATCCTAATACTAACTAGCTTGCTTGCTACAATTCGAATTTTACACGTGACTGGTTATACTGGGAGTGAGGATGAAGGGGGTGGAGGTGGGGGTGGATGAAGGAGGTGGGGGTTTGCATGATGGATACAAGGAGAATGGATGGGATGATGTATATACAGGAAAGGGTAGGGCAGATTTGTTAGGCTGTGACGGTCTGGAATAGTCATTAGTATCACATATGTGGGGATGGTACAGCACTCAGTAAATTCATGTTGTTTTCAAGATGTTGATTTCAAGTTTTATTAGAATATTTATTGACATTTCACAATTATTCCACATTAAAACTAACTGTTGATTGGAGAGATTTTGAACTGCATAACATTTTTGGTTTTGTATTATAGTAATGTATGATAAAAATAGAAAATGATGTTTCCTTGGAACTCAAGCAATATGGAATATAGGAGTAGTATCCAGAACAATTGATACTATTTAGTATTTAGTTACAATACATTCAGCTTGCTGTAAGGTCAATATTTCTGGAATTATGTTTCCTCATGTTAATTCATAATTTAAATTTTAGATTTAAAGAGAAAAATCCTGTTTGTTCAATCTGCACACCATAGGAATATTGACATTATTTTCCCGAGAATACCTTTATTCTTTTTAAAAACACTGTCTGGCTCAATACTGTGTGTGTGGTTACATTGATTAACTCTATGCATCAGTGGTCTACCAATATACTTAGAGCAATAGATATGAACAAATTGAAATTTTAAAAAAGCCAAGGAAACAAGATATCAAGATCCTGTTCTGCTCAACAGGAGCGGGAAATGCTCGTGTTGCATGAGAAAGAGGACTATTTTCGTACAGCCCCATCGCAGAACGAATTACTACGCCACATCCGGTCTCGGTCGTCGGGCAAAGATGGTTGGATGCATACAAAGTAAGAAAAATTGTGCTTTTTGTCTGGATTTGTCTTTCCCTCAATTTGTGATCATCATGTATCGTATTTATTGCAAGTCATGGTAGACCATTGATGCATTTGTCTTTTGTCATGCTGCATTTCCCCCCCCTTTTCTTCCTTTTCCGCCAGTGTATTCCATATATGTTGTCTCATGTTGTGTTGAGACTTATCAAAGGGAGACAAATTATCTACCTGCATCCTAAGTTGTATCGTGCAGTACGTGTCTGTGTTTTGCTTGTTCCAGTAGAACACTCAAAGGTTCAAGATAAAATGAATTTCAGCCAACAAATTTTTACTAGAATATATATGCAAGACAGTCAAAAATGTCCTTTTCAGAACTCTTTGGAGTACAAACAAGTCATTATTGTCACGAAAGATGAATTTTCAGACTTTCTAAAAGAATATAATACTACTACTACTACTACTACTACTACTAATAATAATAATTGATACTTATCATAACCACTAAGGCATGCACAGAGCACTATATTATTATTATGTTTGGACAGTTTTTGGTCAGTCAGGCGAGTGGCATGCTTGAACATTGTACAATATAATTTGTTTTAGTGTCTGCATTGATGATTAGTTGTAGATCTCTTTACATGGGTAAATGATATCCGCTGTGACACAAAACAAAAAAACAATAACTCACTCAGTTACTACAAAACATCAATTATAATACATTTTAGTTTCATTATCTGTTATTTTCTATTTGTGCATGCATTTTGTATAGACATATCTGTAATTAGTTTTGTCGATGTCAAGCACTAAATTAACTAACTGTGATCAGTTCATACTACCTTGTCTACCTCATGGTGTTTTGTGTGATCATCTACCTTACTGAACAACAAAATTTAGCAAATTTGATGAAATAATAATTTCATTAAAAAATAAAAAAAGTTGCACAGAATTAATTTTTCTACTAGGTGGTCATATTGTCTTTTGAATCCGTCACACATCTGGAATAACATTTTGTGGTCCAGGGGTGGAAACTACAATTTTCTTAGAAAAGAGTCAATAACTTATGTGGATTCCATTGTCACGAATGACTGTTGTAAAACGTCATATCATACGGCTGGTAAATCTGTTAATCTTTGGTATTCTGATTTTGTTCCATTTTTGAATGAGTGAAAGTTTGATGGCACGCTATACGACGTTATCGGCGCTATGGCAGACGCAACGTCTACACCAAACTCCGAGCAGTTTGTCGTAAGATTGAACGTTAAATCGAGATTCAATTGCGAATAATGTTTGGTTCCATTAACGCTAGACACCATCGCTGGTGGATTTGGCTCCGTATTACACTCAGGGACATAGGACGTCACGTTAAAGGCACACCGCCTACTGCACAGAGCATGGAACCGGGCTGCATGTAACCGATTTCTGACAGTTTGCGGATTGATTGTCATATCGGTGGCCAGCTGCAAACGTCTAGCCAAATGGCCTACATTCTGAAACCAATTACATCTTAACGACGTCACTAAACTGCATGCGGTCCAATTTGTTGCTGACGTCCAATGAGACACGGTATTGCACTGTAATGAACTTGTTAGCATTATCATGAATGCTCTGGCTTGCGAGGAATTGCCATTTGATTTGATTTTGAAAGATTTGAGGCATTCCAAGCTGTCGGACTATATCACAAAATAAAATCTTGCATTCATTTTTATGTGGCAGTCCTTAAAAATATGTGATATCCACTTCCAACTTAACTTGATTGCACGTACAATTTGCAGGATTCAACAAAAATCTGATGTACACACCAGAAGTTTACGATTTGGTTTTGTTATCATATTTCTGGTATGACGGTATATTATGGTAAATGTATTGCGCAAATATACATATATTTCATTCATAAGATTTATATTTAAAATTTTCTAAACTTATTTTGTTCAGTATATATTGAAATGGATTTCTGAATACTGTTGACATGTTTTTCCAAGGACATCTGTCACATAGTCTGGCAGGTAATGTTACAAACCCCTGTTTGGTACCGTCACTCAAAAACTATTTCACGCAGGCCACAATTTTGTACATTGTTAGGAAATGCATATACCCAACCAATTTCAAAATTACAACTTCATAGATCGTCGAATAAAAAATTGTGGCCTGCGTTATATAGTGTTTGAGTGGCGGTACCAAACAGGGGTTTGTAACATTACCTGCCAGACTATAATTCACAGTACAACGTATGCACTACATTGGTACTGCTATTAGTTGTTGTTGGATTACTCTGCTTTACAACTTTAATGTTTTAACCTAAATTTCATATTTACCTTTTATCTACTGGAGGGAACCATGGATGCCCTAGACAGCAGTGATTTTTGTTAATTACATGAATATATGTTGCAATGTTTCTGTGAGCACCTAATGGTAATACATCAATATTATTACCTCAATAGTTATGATAATAATGATAACTTCATATTTGTGATATATCTAAAAACTGCAACAAGTTGAAAAGATTGGTTTTATATTTGATTTGAATTATTGCTGTGTGATCATTAATAGTCACTTCAGTTTATTTTGAAAGAGGGCATTTTTAGCTTTTTAGCCTGATACATAAATATTCTAAGTGGGAAAAGCTATCCACTCATGCCTGGGTTAATTTAGTGTTAAAACTATCTGTAGAAATATATTAAAATGTTATCATGACAGTTTTTTTTTGTTTTCTGTCGTTATTGTGAAAATATAATTGTATGATATTGTATGAAATTCTATTCAGTCTGAAAATGTACAGAATTATTTATTGTGAGTCATCACTATATATGACAATGTATGGAATTATTACTAGTTGGCCACTATTTCATTACAATGTGTGAAATGACAATGTGTAATATTTTATGCATTGATCTAATTAATCAATTAAATAATCACTGATATATTAAGCAGACAAATATACAGTTGATATTAATGCTAGTTTATTGTTAATCAAACGTTTACTTGAATCAACAAATATTTTGTTAACCAAATTTTTTCCTTTCTCCTAAATGACTGGACAGTTACTGAAAGGTGGTTGAAGAGCTAAAACATACAAAGAAACAGTGATCAGTGTGACTTTAAATAAAACACAGGTACATATGTACATACATACAACACTTACTTCATCCAAACGATAGACAAACCATCTGACCATGTCAAGTGTTTTAAAGCTCTAAGGTATATTGATAGACGGTTGGTCAGCATTGGTAGCTATAAAGAGCCATGCGTGTCCCCCGTTTCTTGGCTCTCTCTCTCTCACAGGCCACTGTCCTTTGCACTCTCTTTGTCTCCTTGCCCCCCACCTCTGTCCCAGGGTCCACGCGCTCACGTCAATTACTGCTACCCTCGGCGCACAGTCCGCGGAACGGAGGTCGCCAAATTGAGGCACGTGCCAGGCCAAAAGATTAATACACTCGGGGGGACGGCAGAGGATTAATAACACGGGGGAAAACATGGGTTTTGAAATAACATACAAGAGTGGGCTAGTCTCTGCTCTGGATGCGGCATTGTGAGAGAGATCTTCATTGCTCGGAAAATGTTGTTGACATTTGTAATTGGCGTTTGAGCTGATAAATATTTCCAAAATTAATGTGAGAAAGAAAGAAGGCTTTTTATGAGGTCTGTATATTACTGGTATACAGCATTGCTTGAATTCTCAGCTGTTTTGGAAAATTGATGAAGAAAATTATTGGTTGTGATAGTTTAATCCTTTTTCTTATTAAGGAAAATGTTTTTCTTATTAAGGAAAATGTTTTTCTTATTAAGGAAAATGTTCAAGTGTAAATTTCCAATAATTGCATTAAAAAAAAAGAATTTCCTGAGTTTAATGTTTTTTCAATATACATGTATAAAATATATAAAATTCCAATTAAAAAATAAAATAAAATAAATTAATTCCTCTTAATTCGATATTATTTTGATATATTCGATAAACTTGATTAACAACCTTCAGATAATCTTTGTGTTTATGTTAGATGTAGTCCTAGAACATTGGAAGTCAAGTTTAAAAAGATGTTTGATGTTGGAAAGCAATAGCAATGCTCTGTGCGCATGTGTATATAAACCATGACACTGGACACAGCAGATAAAAATGTAAGCTAGTAGGTTGTTGTATAATTAAATTGGTTTGTAGTAACTTTTGAAAATATGGGCTTTAAGATGAGTCTTAAATGATTGTACAGAGGTAGCTGATTTCAAGTGCTTGAGGAGATTATTCCATTTAGGTGGTGCTGCATATGAAAATGATCGCTTTCCAAAAGCTGAACATTACAGAAACAAAACAAAAGCTTGAAATGTGGATCATTGTAAAGGATACATTTAAAAAACAGTTTTTAGTTTTTAAAGTCTTCCAGGATTCATGAACAGCCGCCTGAAATACTGACTATCTGTACGTCTCTCCCGATAAGGACACATATGTTAGGTATCACACAAATGAGTAACACTTTTCTAGTTTATTGTCTATTAATATGTGTTGATGGGAATATGCAATATCTAACATAACATGAAATTGTCTTACACTAGTGGCAGCATCTCGATTTTCTGGACCGCATGACTGTCACAGACCTGTAATTTTGGTTTATTCTCTCGTCCCCTCTCCTTTAATCAGTGATAGAAACTTATTAGCCTGAATAGTGATACAAATAACTAATGTTTACAAAAAACATGAATTTCTACTAGCCCTTAGGATACATTTATGATTGGTCGAAATAGACTGGGTTAGCGAGCTAGTGTAAATTTTTATCCTTGAGTAACTCCTTCACCCTGATTAATAATGGGAAGGAGCATTCATGCCAAGTCTTGTGTTCGTGTAAGTTTCGAACACTGCCACTAATATGGCGATAAGACGTTGATGAATCGAGGTGAAATGGACCTCACCCGTGTCAATATGACATGGAGTCACGGAGTCGTGGAGTGTGACTGGACGTTGATTAATGGCCTAAAACCACAGAGATTTGCGTGTGACCGTACACTGTTATTACACATGTTGGTGTCCACACCCTGCTGTGTCATCAAATCAAACCCAGTTGACATCAGATGGAACCCAGTCGTCATCAGAAGAAACCCAGTTTGACGTTATGCCACGGACATCGGTAGGGGGGCTGAGGAATGGTCAAATGAGGAAAGTGATTTTGGTCCGGATGTTGATAGATTTGACGTTTTAAGTTATTTATTAACATCCTCACCTCATATTTTGTAATTTTGGATGGACATCTGCCAGAAGTTCAAATATCGTTCAGAAAAGATTTCATGTGGTGTTGATGATGTCGTTATATAAAAATAAGTTTATAAATAGTTTGTGAGGCTCAGTATCTGTGAGCCAAAAAGAGATTATCAAATATAGAGATATTGAATAAATGCGAGAAGAGACATCTTGATACTAATTACAATCTGGTGTTAAATTGTCCAGAACCTAAAAATCATAATCAAAAGAATCCACATTACTCCTTTTTCTGTTTAAAAAAAATAAAATGTTTGAATGACACTTGAAAAATAAGGAATCTCTGTTTTCTAAGATCATATCCACTGTGTTCACTCCGGTCTCCTGTTGTGTCTCTGTAGGGGTGCCATTTCTCCCAACAATAAACAGAATGAGAGAAATCGGAAGAGCCTCACTCTCTATCACTCCTGGCAGTGATTATACAAGCAATGTCACTTCCCAGGTGATGTTCCCAAGCTCGAAAACCCTCAGAAATTTTCTATAATCACTTGTGGTCTCAAGTAGGAACATCTAAAGCCAGGGTCCACCTGTAATGCTGGCCCGAGATCCCACAATCAGTCTGGCAGCTCTCCGGTTGGGTGTTCACTGGCACAATGCAACATTAGGTGGTAAATAACTGTTACAAGCAATGTCCTGCTAGCAATGGGTTAAAGCACCGTGAAGAGGCCAGGCCGTCCATGGGAGACTATTTCCCTGGGAATAAAGGGCTGGTCCTCAATAAAACACTGCTTCTCAGATATGCTAATTGTTTCTGGCAAATCACTGAAAGTTGATTCCGGATAATTTAGGGCCAAAGCTTGAGGCTCATAAGTTCAACAATTTCCCATTTTTTTCTCCACTAATATCATTAATGATATTGAACATTTTTCAAAGTAATTTACACTCCAGAAAATAGTTTGATGATGATCAAAGACCGTTTACAAGTTTACAAGTTTACAAGTGAAAATGTTTCTTTTAGAAACACGTTGGTCATAGACTAATAGGTAGACCTCTAATATACTTAATTCTAGTCTACAAGTACTAGTATAGAAACTTGCATATGAAGCCATTTGTAATAATGTATGTACATGTATGTATGTACATATTTTTCTAATAATTTGAACGGCTACAAATGTACGGTAATTATTTTCTCTTGTTCTCATTATTAGGATATTTACAGTATTTAACGATAACAATAATTATGAATACTTCTTAATAAATAAATTGTATGTAGGTTCATGGAGTGGAGATTTTATAAATGTGCAAATAATTAATAATAATATACAATATATTTAATACAACAGTTGACAAATATTTCCAATTATTCCAGCAATATTTATTATTATTCAAGACTTGAAGTGGGTCCCATCTGCTTTTCCACAGATATTTGATTTTCCCATTTCATTCCTCTATTTGTATCTTAATGGTTGAATTGTCCATAATAATAACAATTAAATGTTGACATCTCGATGAAAAGACTGAAAACATAAATATTACTAAAGTAATACTAGAAGTAGAGTATCAGTAATTCTTTAAGACCAGTGAAGCCTTTTAGCATCTGATCAGTACTTGTCAGGTTTCCTACTTGACTGCGAAGGTTATAAATATTGATTTGCCATCAACGTTGGCTGTTATTTAGGTTTCACCACATTTCCACCCGCAACTCCCTAGTGTACTGAGGATGTGTGTACTGTTGTCCTTGGGTGAACTTCTACATGTAACACTGGATAGGATCTCCGACAAGTCTGTGGTCGGGTGGAGTATGTTATTATAAGTAGAATTGCCATGGATTACGAAGACCCTCGATACTTTTTTAGTCAGTGATAATAAGGGCTGAAGTCATGGTGGCCAAATATTATGTTTGGTCCAATAACATTGCTTTATTTGGAGAGGGCAGAGATTTGTGCTCGAATCACTGCACTAGGGTTCAGTAATCAGTATCATGAGTGCCTTTGTGTTTTGACTTATTTAAGAGATAAGGTTCCATTGATACATTACCAGGCATAGTCCCTTTTCTTGTTCAGTGTAGCAAAAAGAGGAAACCCTAATTCTTTTGTTGATCTGGACCGGGAGGGCCCATTTCTGTCCAAATTGTTTCGTGATCCCAGTAGACCATCGCGACGAGGGTCGTGATTTTGTGGTGGTTGGGCGGGCGGGGCACATGATTTGGGCAGATGGTGTGATGGCCCTATGATGACCATAGTGGTCTTTCTCTCGTCCTCATAATTTCATTGCTACCAATTTCGTTATCAATCAAGGGGTGGCTGAGGTCAAATAAATCACCTCCCCCTTCTTCTCCCATTATAAAAATAAAAGGAAATAATAAACTGCTGCTGTGTGGATGAGACTAAGATATGGGTCGTGCGACCCTGTTTTGGGTTCAACGATTATTGAGATAACATTCGTGAGACAATCCTTCATGCATGGATGATTCATTAAGATATGACATTTTTGGATAATTATCCTTTTTTTGTTCTAATTCGGAAGTATGATTGATGCAGTCTTATGTATGAGACAGACTTTTATCACAGTATTTAAGTAAAATTCACACAGGTTTTGGTTGCTGGACGCCATGTGGAGGTGTGCAGCTCATTATTTTCCCACCTCAAAACTTGAGATGTATTTGATTTGCTTATGACCAGGGCTTCGTTCAGTCTGCTCTCTACACTATACTATACTATTTTTGTACAAGGTAGTGGCTGGCTGAACGATTTCGTAGGAAAATAGCAGGAAAACAGTCTGCACATGCATGCAGTCCATTCTCTTCATGATTTGGGTTTTCCTACTATTTCATTCAAAACACTACGGGTTTAAATGCTGAGGTAAAAAGTAGTGCTACATAGTACTACCATGTGTTGGCTGAACAGCTAATGTAGCACTTCGTAGTGAAATGTATTGCAGCCTGAATGCAACCCTGATAGAAACTTGGAAGAACCTGTATATGTGAACCATGATCATATTGCACTGCATTAGATATCAGTTTATACTACTCTCAATAATACACAACCTTAGCATATGATCTAGCAGATGACTACCAACAGGAATATAAGCCAAATGCCCCGTGTTCAAATCCCGTCCTGGGAGCCCGGAATCAATCCCGTCCTGGGAGCCCGGAATCAATGTTCGTGAAAGTTACCTTTCTGACGCGATCATGATAGGATGTGATGTCGGTAGAGTGGCAATACAGTTATCATCCTTGGTCTGTCAGTACCAGCCAGTGCTCGCAGGCTTACTGCAAGCTTCAAGGTTTCCTCCTGCCCTAAACTGACAAGCCATGATATAAGTGAAAGAATCTTGAAAGCGTTTCTAAACCCCAATTTAAAAAAGCCTTTGCATAGGACACATGCACTATAACCATGACCAATGATGATGTGCAAAGATGTTGGCACACCTTCATAGTTCATGCTTCTTTCATTGGTGCGTATGGGTGAAATCTTCCAGCTTCAATGTAACGCACTAATTCATTCATTAGTCCCACAATTTGCATTTATTTCTGCAATCAGCTGTACTATGAATGCTTGACACAGTTTTCAGTTTTATACCATACACATGATAAGTAGTGGGTGGAATATTTTACACAAACTCTTCACCACAACCACCATCACCACAATTATTTTTCACATAATCCTTCACCACCCCCACCTCAACCCCCCCCCCCCCAACCATAATGGATCCTGATGTCCCCTGTCCTCGCAGTAGAGCAAGATCAGGTCAGTAGGAAGTGAACAGTCTGGTCAGTGATGGCCTGAGGGTCAGGGTGGGTCACTGTCTCCCCCGCCCCACCTCCGCCCCTTCACAGCTGTGTAAGCAGAGAACCCCACTGATGGAGCTAATAATATTGTCGTTGATGTCCACTGGATATTTCCAGGTCAATTGGGGGCGGGAGAGACGGCTCAGGAATTGTAGTGGTGTTAACGATACAGGAGATATCAAAGGAGTGGTATATATTAGTCATACTTTCAAGATATCAAGGGTGGTATATATATATATATGTCTGAAGCTCAGTCATACTCTCAAAGATAACAAGGGTGGTATATTATTTCTGAACCAGGAGATATCTACGGTGGCATATATATTTCTGAATCTCAGTCGTACTTTCAGGTAGAGTTGTCATGGTAAATATAACATCTTGCATTTAACTTTTTTTCCAGGCAATTGGAAAGGCCAAGTTAATTTTGATTTAATTGCTTTCTGGAATTAATGTGTTGAGAAAGGTCAGATAGCTCATTGACTGTGACGATGCCCTGGTCATCAGTGCATGTGTCTGATTGGCTTGATTAGTAAACATTGCATCTGTTGACAGGGATAGAATCACACAGAGTTGAAATTTTGCCAGAGGGCTTGGTTTCTTTTCTGTACTGTAGAAAATGTGTTTATGAGGAAATAGGAGCGATGGTATAGATAGTCTTGTGTAGTTTATAATAAAACATAGTTGATGTAGGTTTAACTCACCGTAATGACTGCTTGGTTCACAGGGAGCTGAGAGGGTAATATGAGTGCACATTCACCGGGTTAAATACAAATGCATCATTAGCATGGAGTCATGCACTTTATTAATCGACTATTTATTCATATTCTTATTCTTATTCTTATTATTATTCTTACTACTATTATTATTATTATTATTATCATCATCATCAATACCATTGATACTCCATAAAGCGGCATTCAATATCATTGAAAGGTACTGGTAGGCTCTAAAATTCTCTTTGGTACAAGACAATTTACAGTAAAATAAAGCAAGTTTTGGGAATTAATACTGTATCATCAAATTATCTTTCAAATTAAGTTTAATATGGATATATGGAGAATCTCACTCAAGTGTTTTGGACTATCAAATATATCAACACGAGTTGTGAAAGTTATTAAATCCTAGGCTTTGCCTGTTTTGAAAGCGATATCTACTTCAAAAAGACAGTATTGGGTGATAATATCATATCACCTTCAAGTCGAACAATCATCCTTGAGATGTTCATAAGTGATTATCTCTTAATTACTTAATGTTTTGTTTTATAATGAAATTACAATTTGTTATTCTCAACATTAAATTTGCAATTTATGATGAATATGATGAATGACATGATACCCCAATCACCAGAGGCTTTAAGTAGTATTTAGGCCACACCACTGACACGGCTTATGGGAGGGGGGGGTGGGGTGGTGGGGGCAGGCCGTGTTGAAATGGAGGGTAACAGTAGATGGATGTGTGGGGAGGGTAGGGGTAGATGGTTGTGTGAGTTTTTGGGGGTCTTGAATATTTTGCTATGAGATGCCCATCATTTAAATCCACCTTGCCCCACCCACCCGACTTGTCGATCCTACCCCCACAAGTTCCCTGGGTATTGGGTCCATCTGGACAAACCTGTAAGAGTGGGGGATATATGCTCTCTCCCTCCATGGCTGGCTGACTGGTGTGATGTATTCTAATTATGACACCCTCCACCCTGCCACAAAACACTATCAGTCAGGCTCTCCATTTTCAGCAATCAATGGGCGGAATTGAAGTCGGTTAGAGGAGGATATGCAGTGGAGAGGGGGGGAAAGGGTGAGAGACCACCGAAAACCGCAAAAACATTTGTTTGTCCCCCCCACTGTTTTCGAGACCTATACAGATGATCGGATGAAAAGGGGGGATTTGAACAAGTGTGCCCCTTCCTAATGCATTTGTGACAGACTACAGCATGGTAGTGAGTCACAGCAATCAGTGGGCTATACCACAGCACAGCACACAACACTATGGCACTACTCATTAGAATATCTCAGTGCATTGCTGCCTATATGAAAGCATTCTCAGAAGGCCAAGCCATCTCTCTCTCGCTCTTCTCCTTAGCCTGGTTTCTTTCCGTGGCTATTATTCAGATTAAATTAAAGACAGACGTGTAAATTGATTTAATGACTTGACACAGTCAGCGAAGGGACACTAGAAGCCAGGCGTGATGTAACGTTTTGTCAACAGACCTCGAGGGGAGAATACTTGCATAGCAAAACCGGAGGGAAATTTACAAAGGGGGTTTCATACATGAACGAATCACTTTGGAGAAGTTTAAATTTGGGAAGAGATAAAATAGCTAACCTTCGACATTTGAGAGCGCGTACATATTATTGCCGATGTTTATCGCGCACCACACTATTGTGTATGTTTTTACACACCAGTTAAGCCCAAAGTCTTGGCTCGAATAAAATCAGTTAAAATTATTAATAGGCCTAGTGGATAGTGGAAAGTAAGGCTTAGGGATGAAGCAAGTTCATTGGTAGACACTTTGGGCGAGTTTAAACCTCATTTTTAGGAATTACAAAGATAAATTTATACTATTAAATAAAACTTAAAATTAAAATAGCAATTTAACCAAGCTGAACACTGAGTTTTTAAGCACTAAAAAATTACAGTTAATAAAAACCGAAAACTAATTTCAAAATATTTATCATTACCCTAATTTTAGTTTAACATGGTAGCAATAATAAAATGTAATAATAATTTATTTATTTTTGAGATTACATATTTCTGAGGGCTTTTACTTCATGAATGTTGAACTAATTAGTAATATGTTTTCGTTACAGGTCTGGATATGTATTCATATTTTTTTTTTTGGTTGTCATCCTGCAATTAATAGGTGACAATGCTAAGTTGCTAACTTTGAATGAAGATTTTTTCTAATATCCTGATTTTGAAGTTTTTTATTTCGTGTTATTTTTTTGGTATGGGTTGATTGAAGTTTTTGTGAAGGGAAAGGCCATTGCCGGTAGACCATTGTCACTCCAGACCCATATATTCTCCAGGTTTCATGTTTCTCGCACCGACCTCTCGGTCCGCTGGTAGCTAGTGTAGTCTGGAGAAAAAAGAATCATTAACTTTGGGAACATTACACTGATTCTTCCGTGTTTTCTTTAGTCAACATTAATTTTTATGATGTCTGCTGCACAACGGTAGTAATCATCATTGTCCTGTCCACAATGAATTCCGATTCATATTTATTTCCAATTCATCTCGGCTGCTTTTCATTCTTTCTTTTTTTTTAGGTTTTTGTTTTGTTTGTCGGTTGCATACACAATACGGCATCAGAGCCTGTGTTAAGAGACTACTACTGAAAGGCCGCAGTAGTGTTTGAGAAACTTGACACTTGCTGCCCAGAAGGACTACTGGGGTGTAGTGGCCATTCTCTACCATTTCTACAGGGAGTGGGCTTTACGGTTTACGGAGCGGCTATTGTCGGGGCTAGAATGACCCCTAATTACGATTTGACTTAATCAGAGTTTGCCAATGTCATCATGCTCAGGCGTCGTCAATAGCTGAGTGTGTCGAGCATGCAAGATTAGCAAGGCTCAGGCTGGGGAGTTTATGATCATGTAAGTTTTGTGCCAATATTAAACAAGAAGATCCTAACAAATGAGATTTTAAGCTGTGGTGTTGGAGGGTGGGTGTGGAAGTTGACGAAGGAAATCGGATGGGGTCTTGGAACTGTACACCTGCTCTGATTTGGAAGAGAATGGGGGAAATATTGCATTCTATGTAAGGCTTGATCAATCTTACAACACTGTTGTCACATTTTCATTTTAATTAGAGTTCGAGTTACTCACCTTTTTGAACTCTCTAGTCATATGAGATTAAATAGCATTGCGGACAAAATCATATCTCAAAATTAACATATAGGGCAGGGTTATTCGCCCGAAAAGCTTCAATGATTTCGGAATTTTTTGCTTAACAAATTTTTGATCTAATATTTCAAATCTGCCCTCTATTGAAATAGCATACTTTTTATTTTATCTGCTAGATCTAATGTGAAAATTTGATTTCTTTCCCCGAGCTCATTAATGGCTACTGCTTATCTATGATCTTAAAGAGTCAGTCAATGTATAGTTGCATCAAGAATGATTTTGCTGATCTTTATCATTAATAATATAATATCTGAATTAATATTAATAACTCCAGTTGGCAATGTATAAAGAGTACAGTGAAAATAAAAAAAGATTGAAACTTCCAAATTAATAATCAAAATGCAAATTATTTTTTGCCCTTTTATGAAAAAAAGACACAATGACTTTATTATCAGATGAGAATTTCTGCAGATTTTTTATTTTAATTTTATATATATATTTTTTTAAAGCCACCTGTGTTCATGATTCAATCAGTCTATGCAATGAATTTTAAATGATGGTTGACAACTAGTCACCTGCAATGAGATTTGATGTCTGGATGATAATTGATCTAGGATGCTAAACAATAAAGGACGGACATTTATTATAACAACATTTGTGGATGTACTGAGGCATGTTTTATGGTAAGAGAGAGAAAGGAGAGACATTGAGATGGAGATAGCGAGAAAGATGGAGAAAGAAACGGGGAAGGGGAGAGCAAGTAGGAGAAAGAAGGAAAGAAAGATGAAGGGAGAAAGAGAGGGGGAACATACAGAAAAGAAACAGGGAGGGGAGAGAGAGGGAGAAAGGAGAAGAAGGGAGAAAAAGAGTTTAAAGAGAGAGAAAGAAACAGGAAGGGAAGGGGGAGAGAGGGAGAGGAGAGAGGAGGGGGAGAAAAAGAGTGTAAAGAGAAAGAAATAGGAAGGGAGGGAAGAAAGAAATAAGGAGGAAAAAAATGGAGGAAAAAAAGAAAGGAAAAGTGAGGGACGATATTCATTGACATGCCACGGTTCACCGACTCCATCATTGTGGCTGGTGCTGACGAGAACTATAGGCCAGAAACAAGAACAACCTTTTCATCCCGATTCTCCCAGAGTTCGCTTTGCAATAACTAGACCATTGTTGGCCACGTGCGTGCCAATCATATACTCCTCTTACTTCAGGCGAAATCTTGCCGTCGCTTGTCCCATGCTTCAACGTCTCGCCAGAGACACCTCGTCCCAAAGCAGGGGTCGAGGTCGAGTGTGAAATGTCCCCCCAAATTTCACCGTCATCCTGTGACGTGAGTATGTTATAAGTATGATGAATGACCTCCGAATTGGTTGAAGTCATCCTCTGCCACAAGGCGGGGGGTTTGCTGCTCTGCCGCTGCGCTATGTTTCATCTCAGGTCCGTGTAGTTCTGCAGCTATTGTCTGGAAACAGTCTGTAGTCTTTGATTAAATGCCTGTTATAACTGTAAAGAGACGACTCCAATGTACCTGTACCAAACAGGCCGTGATTTATAACCTGGCAAACAAAACATGTGATGCGGAGACGTGATCTCATTTCACCGTAATCTGAACGCAACATGTTTTAATGGCATTTTACTTTTCAATGTACATCCACTGTTCCGTGACGTGGAGGGGGAAAATGTGTTCGGATTTTTGTTAGGTATTGTTTTTCTTCGGCAATAATAATTACGTTATGCACCTGAGCGTGATGTTTTGATAAAGTTGTCGTGATCGCCGTCACATGGTGGATGACCTCGCGGAGTTATGGTTCCTGATTACACGATAACCTGGTGTGTCTTCACTTGACTCCAAGTACCCCCCTTGAACTGTTATCGCGATTGGCTGCTTCCACAATTAAAAAAAATCACAATTCAAGCGACCACTCTCAATAAGATCTTTCAGATTTCGCTAAAGCGTATGTTAAAAGTTGGGACAACGGGGTAATATTTTTTTTTCAGGTGAAAAGTGTCATTAAAATTTACAATTATTATGGTCTTTTAGGCAATTGCCCTGATAGAAGTACGACTCACAACTATTTTAATTAATGTAATAACTAATTTTTCTTTAAGGTACAGATTATAGAGTCCACACCTTTATGTTCCACACATCTAATGATTAAATCTGAAAAACAATTTCATGCTTATGATTTGGGAAAGTTTTGAATGGTAACTTTGTTATTGCAGAATGAAATACAGAGACTTTAACTTTAAGGCAGTATTTGAATTCGGTACTGCAAGTTTTGTAAATCTGATGTACTAACTGTTCATAAAGTGGTAGTGCAAGCCTTATAATATATAAATGACAGTTTTAGCTGTGCTCTCTGTGTAGTCAAATGCACAACTGTTACAAAGACACTCAAAATGTACTCGCTATAACGCAATTCCGGGATACATCGTCACATCGCCCATGGCAACCACATACATGCGTGATGCAATAATTCACAGGTGGACACTATGGAAATCTAGATATTGAGATAAATGGATAGATTATAATTTAGAAAGTTTCAGATGAGAAGTTAATTTTTTTATAATGAGGACAGAACCTGTTTCTTTTCAATGCTGTGCATCTCAACATGTGCAGACAGTGAAATGCAAGGTGTGCATGCAGAATGCCACGGCTGCATTGCTTTGTATCTCTCACGCGTTCCTATTTCTGGATTTAGTTTCATATTGGAGAAATCGCATTTGGGAGATGAAATCTGTTGTGTCCTGAAGATTTCAACTTGGATTTAAATTGTTTCAATGCCATAGAAACTGGCGCCATGAAAATATGATAGAAGAATGAAACAACACCAATCATCAGATACAATACTATTTATTTTTGTTTTTAGCAAAATTTTAACTGACAATTTACAATGTCTATTCAAATTTGTAATTTGATTTTGTATACTTAAGTTATTATCTCAACATCATTTAAACAGATTCAGCCAGTAATTAATTTCACCTTTAATCAGCTGAGACACAAGTTGCACAGACCCTCAGATTATTAGTCCACACAGTGACACAAGTTGCACAGATCCTCAGATTGTAAGCACACAAAGTGACACACAAGTGGCACAGACCCTCAGATTACAAACACACAAGTTGCAGATTAACAGCACAAAGTGACACAGGTTGTTTAAAAGATTCTTTGAGTTTTAGTTTTCATCCAGTGGCTACAAAACACAGCACCTGTGGTGGTAAACAAACTGGCATTCTTCATTCAAGTCCCGCTGATTGTACCTCGACTACCAGTGAACTTTTGCCATACCATTAAGTACATGTTTGCTTAAATTCATAATGACTAGTCAAATATGTCCTGAATTGGATGTCGCCCGCAATTCAATGCCCTCGTACAGATATGCTCGAGCGGGCAAAATCCTTGTCGTAACATGTAGCACGTGCTGTGTACGAGAACTTACACGTGACATGTGGATGCCCCGCGACACCCCACTTGCCAAGCTTCATGACACGACACGCCATGACACACAACATCCTATTGCTTATTGTCATATATTCCGGTTTTAATGCTTTCAAAGAAATCATGATTTGAAATTGTAGTTACATTGTGTTTTCATGTTTGATTTTTGCTTTAAGTGTACTATTTTTACACTTTTTATATGGTTTCCCACAATTTATTTTTCTTGGATTATCTGAAAAACATGAAAAATAGTCTTTAGACATTATATTAGTAGTTCATCTGTGTTTTGAGATATTCAACCATTGATCAATTTTGCAAATTTGTAATTTGAAATTTTCTGATAAGTCTTAGGACTGAAAAATGTCCCAGTTGTAGCTTATGAGGACTTGCATTCTTTATTCAAAGTGTTACGGCTAATCAGGATATGGATCATAAACAGCTTTCTGAAAATAGGATCTTTTATTGGTTGAAATTCAGTGAACTGTTTGGACTTCTGACAAGACTTGACAAGAATGCCGTGAGGTGTGACCTGTGTGTGTATTAACTCTCTCCATGCTGAAGGCAACCGGAGATGCCCTAAAGAGCAGTGCATGTGCATAATCCAGCAGGGAGAGGGTAATATTATCCCAGCAGTAAAAATTAAATTTACTTTTTAAATTAAAAATAAGAAATAAATAGGAAATCTTCTCTGCTGGATTAATTAATAAAAATAGTTGATTATTTCTAGGGCATCTCTGGGTGCCTGCAGTAGGGAGGAGGGTAAATCGACATGGGGAGCCAAGTAGAGATACTTAATTTATGGGAGCTGCACGTTTGATATTAATCAAGCAGGATGGTTGGGAGATGAATAAATTAATTTACATAGATGAATCCAGTTATCAAGGTATTTATTACAAGTCATCCATCATGATTGCTTTCCATTTGACGTAGCGGATGAGCTCACACTGAGCTCACACTGAGCTCACATGTGGCCGTCAAACCGATGAGTGCACGTTTGGTCATCATAGAATACCATGTTATTATGCTTCTCCTTGCCTGTTCAACTTGAAAGTTTAGTCGGAAACTCCTCTGTAGATATCACTATTCATTGTGAGAATTGCATGGAATATTTCTTTCTTCCTCATTATGGAAAGCCTGCCCTATATGTACTATTTCTTAGTAAAATTAGTATTTGCCAGTTAATGTGCATTATAATAACTTCTTACATTATATGTGTTGTCCTTGTATTTGCATGTTCTACAAGATAACATCAACATCACACTATAAAGACATTTTGGCTGCTGGTACCTAATATAAATAGAGATTATTAACCAAGTGTCTTTAGATATTGTCTATATCCACCACATAGGGATAATTTTATATTAGACGAGCTTCAGCGAGTCTAATACATAGATATTATCCCTAAATGCAGGATATAGATGATATCTAAAGACATGAGGTGAAATACTTCTTTATAAGAAGAAAACATCAACGTGTGAATCGACATTTTAAAGTTACGCGTAGGAATACATACAGGTCAGCAAATTGTAAACCGATTCACTCATTGATAAATACACCATATAGCATCTATAAATAGTAGTATGATGTCACACACAGTCAGAGCTCCCTAATTTGTATAGTTATTAGTCGGGCAAAGTAGCATGATACACGAAATATCTGTATATTTGCTTGTTCTCATAAACTTACTTGAATTGCATTCTTATTACTGATTATTTCAAGGTAATTTGGTAAATTGTTAATAAATATTATGTTATTTTACTTATTTGCACATAATATATGGCAAAATTAGGAATATTTTAAGAAAAAAACCTGGCAAAACCAGTGTGAAGAATGTCCATATTCTACTTTCCATTAGATGATAATATTATTTTTCCTATCTTACATGAAAGTTTCTACTGTTTACTGTC
The DNA here is from genome assembly GCA_032361225.1 of Lepetodrilus schrolli. Classification (NCBI taxonomy): domain Eukaryota; kingdom Metazoa; phylum Mollusca; class Gastropoda; order Lepetellida; family Lepetodrilidae; genus Lepetodrilus; species Lepetodrilus schrolli. The sequence goes on from JAUTBT010012210.1 coordinate 50,011, forward strand.
TACTAGACTTGGTTCAATCTAATGGCAGACAAATGTTTTGAATGAATTTACATCATGTTCATGTACAGTATCATGACGGTAGGAGAAATTTGATGTCAACTTGTCTTTCGAGGTATACATAATTCCATATACCTCTCATGATGAGTTGACAACTTATAATATGTTATGCATAGATTTTTTTTCTTGTGAGGTTTTTTAATTAAAAGAAAAAGTATCGAACTATCTAAATTATTTCCAAAATTAATTATAAGCCTAATTTCAGACATATGGTTACAATATTATATGTTCATGTTGGATATTTAATGGATTATTATTCTGAATTAATATATTGTAAATTAATGGTGGAAAAGAAATTAATATTGACATTTTATCATGGTACGTTCCCCTTGTGATGTATTTGTGGAGACACACTGAACCATAGCAAACAGACTGGTAAAGCACCTAGTTCACTTCTAACATTGTGTACATAATTATTAAAGGATATCAACTCATGCTCACTTACATCAAGGGGTATTTAGAGATTTAAACATTTAGTAGTCACATTTCATGTCATAAAGTTATTAGCTATATAGAGAATGACCGTAATTGCCTTTCTGAATTATTGTGATTGTGAAATTATGAAAATATTGCTATAAGAGTGTTCATTTAATTCATTAGATTTTTAACAATTGTTGCTTTGAAAATAAATGAAAGAGATAAAAAAAAAAACAGGTTTATTGCTTTGAAAGCAATTCGATATTCAACATGGAGGGTAATTAAACTCGTATGGAACATAAATATCTGTTGACAGGTCTGGCGATTATCTTAAATACCTGATGTTTTATAAAAATTAAGTCTGGATTTAACTCGTGGTGTACGTTGTTTCCATTATTACAGTATAATTGGCATTCATGTAAACATGGCTGTTAAAAAGGCAGTTCACAAAGAGGCAGTAAATTAGCCTCGTACAGGATAATAGTGCGTAAATGTCATTAAATTGTAATTATGTTGGAATTACAAGAAAATCTGGCGCAAGTACTAAAAAAAAAAAATCAAGAGGCAAATTAAGTTGTCCCTTGAGTGATGTGTGTAATTTTCGTTGTTGGGTACAACAAGTCCACTATGTCAGTATTTGACCCCCAGTTGCCTGACTGGAGGGGTCCCCATGGGTAACCCTTACCCACTTGGTTAATCCTTTCTGGTCGATCCGAACAATGGCCACCATCCACCCTTCACCGAGGATTCACGGATGAAGTTTCCAATTTTTAATCCAGCTAACTCGTAATTTTGCGCTTGTCTAGTATCAAGTGATATCAGAGTAAACTTGTGATTGTCTTTTTTTCTCTCTCCCTAACTGAAGAGCTGTCTTCACCTCTAAACAGATGTCGACATATTGTGTGGTAAAAATACAATGATCTCCATAACTTAAATTGTGGAATTTCTTCCTCCCTTGTGAATTGATGTTTAATTTGTTTGTAATTATTTCATGGACAAAGTTCATTAGTATTATATTTACTAGGACTGTCATTATTCACTGATGCACCAATGAATCACTGTTTCTCTTCTATCATAGCGATATGCTATTCACGCTACATGAATCGATTCATAATTCTATTGTAGGTCGATTTAACAATCTATGATACGTTTAGCTTTTTATTAAAAAAAATAAACCACAAAAATATTGAATCTATAGTGGATCCCCAATAATACGCATGGTCCAGATTAATGACCCCGACAACAATGTTCATAAATGCTTCCTTTCTGGCATGATCAAGATAGGATGTGCTGTCTACAGCAGCAATACAGTTATCAGTGCTCGCAGGTTTACTGCAACATTCAGTGCTACAGATATTGTGGATTTCCTCCTGTCCTAAACTGACAAAACCATAATATAAGTGAAAGAATCTTGGAACTGGCTTTAAACCAACATTTATTTGCTTCTATTGACATTACTATTTGGAATGATGTTTATAGTGAGTAGAAAAGTGATTTTAAATATGTTATGAGTATCAAAGCCGGTATGTATCTGAAATGTAAAATCCTATAAATTTAACTTTAGCAAGGACAATAACTCTTGTTGTGCTAAAGTTTTGAAATAAAGTATAATATGTAATGGTACAATAAATACAACATCACAAAATTTCAGCTATTTTAAGCAAATAATAAAGATACTGTGACTGTGAGATTTAATTCACCCAAAAATATGGATGGGGTGCCCCCAAATAAGGGTCAATATCTCAGCCCACACTAAATTGCTGCAATGTCATCATTGGTTTTCATAATCCACACTCAGATGAACATTTTGATATATGATGACAAATGTGGTAATGCCGGGTGCACTATAAAAAAAACAACTGGTGGAAATCCAGACTAGTACAAGCAGTACATATGTATGCAAGCCATGATGTGAGTGAAACATTCTTGAAAGTGTCTTTAAACCCCAAATCAACCAATCAACCAAACAATACATGGATCAGTGAAGTAAGAGCAGTATAGGTAGATATAGCAAACATGAGGTACAATAGATTACATAATCATATGATTTAACAAAAACATATGTATATTAGCCAAATAAAGAGGTTTAAATGATTTTGTAATTAAATCCAAATGTCTTTGCAAGGTATGTTTTGTACAGGTACACTGATCCATGTCTGGGGTAGTAATGTAGCGTTATTAGCACACAGAGCATGGATTTTGTACACTATTAATATACACATTATTATTATTATTATTAGGTAACATTTAGGTTGCAACATGCATATTTACAAGAACACGTACATTTCTAAAGAAAGTCGTGCAGCATGTATTTGATCTTATGAGCCTGGGGGATGTAAGAATGTATTTAAAAATTGACTTAGCTTTAGGCCCTGATATTTTGGTAACCCTCAGTTGGCATTTGAATAGAAAATGATGGCACTAACAAATAATATTAATCTTAAGTGATTCTGACTGAATAATTCTTAGTTACAACCTGGGACTTTTCAAGCTGTGCACATGGCTATCACTTTCATTAAGATATTGCAGAACAGGTTTTGCGGTCGACCTCCCAAATTGAGAATATCTTGCGGTCGAGCCCCCAAATTTGGGATTGCCACCATGTGGGATGTGGTGTGCCTTCAATCTGATTGTCTGAATCATCAACGATGGTGGCCAATTGTCCCATGTTAAATGAAACCACACTTTCTGAAGTTACAAATAGGTGTGGTTTAATCTTAATCCTCATTGACAAGGATAAACCTATAGCTCTGTCTCTTTCCTCTGGGTTTTCATAGGATGATGATAGTGTTCATGTTTTCTCTTGATCCGTGAATGAATAACTTTGGTGTGATCGGTCGTGCACCACAGGAATTCTGGGATGGTTTTTCTCTCTCTTGAGACAAACTTTGACACCTGCCTGCCTGCCTTCTGAAATACTTTCACAAAGGATTCTGCCTTGAAATGTCGCCCACCTTGCCACACTTTGCACTTTCATCACGCTTGAAGCACTTGACGTTTATTCATGCATTGCCTTGATATGACATGTAAATCATGTCTGTACATTATGCTCATTTAATGGCATCTTGACGGTTTATTCAGTACACGTGACTTTTTGTGTGACGGCCTGTTTGCGTCGTGTAGCTGTCTCGTATTTGCAATGTTAACAGAAAATAGTTCACAGAAAATGTTCACATGAGAGGTTCTACTTTAGTTACTGTGGTGTAATAAATAAAAATTGATGTCCTGGTTGACGCAACAAGTTCTACCGTAGAATAGAAGCAGGTAGACTTATAGGTGTGCAGGAGGCTTGGTAGGTTTCAAGGATAATTCAAGTATTGATGTGCATGTTCATTTATCTCCATTATGTCAAGTACTGCAATATTATCAATATGATAGTGTATATTTGTAATGGTTGTAATTACATGTTGGCCTGGTTTACAAGCTTGCAATGCTAGAATGCTGGAATGTTCTGGCCTTTGACCTCTGACACCTGTCCATACCCTTGACCTTGACCTATCCAACTTCTATTCAAGTTCTTCATGCTCAATAATTTTCCAATAGGTTTCTTTTGAAATAAATATGTTTATTATTATACATAATAATTGCAAATACATGTATTACAAAAATCGATTGGCTGCATTCATTTTGGTGGCAGTCACCAAAAAGTTAGTAATCAAACAATGGGACCCTTTGCATAGATTGCAAACAATGGGACCATTGGCAACTGTAGTACAACTGTAGTACAACTGTAGTACAACTGTCAATTTCAGTTATAAGGATTACAGAAATTGAATTTTACTTTTTAACAAGATTTGTACCGCACCTGTTCTGCATGTGAGAGAGCAAATTCTGCGTGTGAGCAAATTCTATGTGCAAGCGAGCAGGTTCCATGTGCAACATCCATCTCACTACTGACTGTTTGTGTTTCAGAGTCGGCATCAACGGTCTTCCCTCCCAAGTCCTTCCGATACAAGCAGCGGCAGCAGTGACTGACCGTGACGCCGTCAGGCACCCCCTGTACATACTGTAGCATACTCACTCTCCTCGCAAAGGAGGCTAACTTATTCTATTTTTTATGTCCATTTTTATTATCCATTGATTGATTGGAAATACTTATCGGAGATATTAATATTATATTTGCAAGCATGTCAGATTGTAAACATTCTTGCAAGTATAAACATATTTTTGGAAGAATATTTTTGCTGTAAAAAATATGATGGCATCCACGGTTGTTATGTTGGATCATGTGTTTTGTGAGAACAATGCAGTGTGTGTATGTACACTACCGGTGAGTAGAAAGCTATCGTGTGCTGAATTTTCTATCACACTGCCTCAGAATATGAAGATTATGTTTAAAAAATATCATTTGTTACAAGCATGTACTTTTGGGTTACAAACCTCATTTTTGGAGCTGTAATGATTCACTAGTATATTTGTAGAATTGAGCATAGATTATACATTAATAATGTATTTTATAGACCAATTAACCAAATGTCTATATTTACTTTTTAATGAGAAAATATTGCAACAGACTTTCTTTAATAATGTTAGTCTGACGTCGGTCCACAAGGTTCCATATTTTCTTACCCAGCAAAACAAACACGTCTACTCGAAGCATTGTGGTAAACTTTGGCTATCGACCAATCAGATTCCTAGAATTTTGTCCGACGGAAATAAAAGTGTGAACCATAAATCTTAGATTAGCAAAAAATGTGTTTATGGCTGTTATTGTCTGTCATGTGAGTGAACTCCACAATAACATCAAATGTCAGTGTCCTTAAGATTTACAAAAATCATAAGATTTGAAAATCAACTATCAAAATTATCAAATTACATTATTGCTTTAATATAATTGTAAACAGTCTTTCCATTTGTAGTAAAGCGTAAGTGGCTCTAAACCACAGTTCAACCAACCAAACCTTTTGGCAGTTACAATGTTCAATACATTTATTATTTTGCATTGCAGGTGCATCGATGGGCTAAAGTTTAAAATTATTAAAAAAAATTAAGGATTTTTTAGATTATTGTTTCAAATATTTCATGAATGTTATTTCTATTCGGAACCACATTTTCACAGTATTTACCACTTGGTGATATCATTACAGCTCTATTTCAAAATCACAAAGGACATTTTGGACCAAATTTGTTCTTGTGCATACTCTGTAAACATCAAATTTATGTCGTATTTGCACTTTCAACATGATTTAATCTCAATAATACACTTGTATTTTGTATAAACTACCAGATTTAATCTTGGTAATACTTTGGAGCAAGTTCGACATGAATTCGATGAATTGAGTTCTCGTATTTAGAATATTCCGGTGAATTATCGGGGAGTAATGGACAGTTTGTTGTAAATGTTTTACATCTATGTAGGAATTGATTGGCTATTGTGCTTGTTATGTTAACTCGGACATTCCACTGTTGAAATCATCATGTATGGGTGAAATATTCCCGCTGTGACGTAAAACAATAATTCACTCGCCCACAGTTGAAAATAGCAACAATAATAAAAGAGAGAATGTTGTATTACCTCCAAGGCTTGCGACTAGTGAATACAAACTTTGCCAAAAGTTTTTATTAACAAGACAAAAAGCAGAATTTTTGGATCAAGATATACTGTTGTTTTAAGTTTTAGCACAATTTTTCAAATGATTATGCATGTATCAGAAAACTATACTATATCATGTTGAATTTATATTGAAACACTATGAAAAACACGATTCTGATATTTACGGTTTCAAAAATGGTCAACAGGTACAAATGGATGGCATCAGTGCCAGAAATTCAGAGTGAGGGTGTTAAGCTCACCAGTTTGTATGGTAGTATTGACCAGCCAATTATTATTATAAAGTGATGTTTCACTGATTGGGCTATCTTTTTGTCAGTTCAAGTGAGATGTAAGTAATATATTTTGGGAAAAAATAAGCTAAAAATCATGTGGCTACCAATGCTATCAATTTGGCTGCGAACATTACCTATGTAGCTCCCTGTTGCTGCTGATTATGCATGAGACTGCTGCTGATATTACTGGTGTGGCTGCTGATATTACTGGTGTAGCAGCCTGTATAATCCCCACTGCCAAATGCGTCTCGTTTCAGCACACTGTCATACCTACTAACAGACCATTGCTTTCTCATCTGTTATACACAGTGATCTGTAATACACAGTGATCTGTAATACACAGTGATCTGGTACTTTCGAGAGGCTGAGCCCAGAGATAGAAACTTACCTTTTAAACTTACTAGCCTGAATAGTGATACAAAGAACAAATGTTTAAAAAATACAAAATGTATACTAGCACTTAGAATACCTTTAGCATTGTGATTAATGGCCCGGGCTAGTGGGCTAGTGGGCTAGTGGGCTAGTGGGCTAGTGTTACTTTCCATCCCTGGAGGCGCTATGGTCTCTTGGTGGATATTAGAGCTTCGAGAACCACTAATACCCTGGTTGAGTTATATGCTGTTTGCATACATCGTCTGTCACCAGTTTTGTCATGGACATAACTGCAAATATTTCTAGTCATTCATCAAGTATTGCCACGTCCACCTGGCCACAAATGCAAGTTTTATATTATAGGGCATGTGCAGTATTCTTTAGATTTACAGTTTTGTGTTTCTGTTTTAGTACCAAATGAAACTCATCTACTGTAATTACCCTAATAATGCAAACCATCTAATAGTTCGAATACATAAATTAATCGCAAAAAGAAATTCCCAACCTAAAAATACGAACATGACCTTTTTTTTCTTCAAATTGTAATTTTCTAATTATTTGAACAAATGTTATTCAACGATTTATATAAATTAATATTTTTATGAAAATCCTTCATTTAACGTACATCAATGTTCGCGAAAGTTACCTTTCTGGTATGATATTGATAGGATGCGCTGTCCGTAGAATGGCAATGCAGATATCATCCCTGGTCTGTCAGTACCAGCTGGTATGGGTTTCCTCCTGCCCTAAACTGACAAGCCATGATATAAGTGAAAGAATCTTGAAAGCGGCTCTAAACCCCCAATTCAAAAATAAAAAATAAATAAAATGTGGTCCCTATATGAACACTGATTATTTTCAATTTTCATATTTTTCTTTTCTTCTAATAAATCGAACAGCTACACATTTAATTATTTTCTCCTGTTTGAATTATTAGGGTAATTATGGTAACCCTATAGGGAAATTAAATACTGGGTTAGTAAGGCATTATTTTGTTAATTCATGTGTAATGTCTGACTAAAACATTATTTTAGTCGAGTGCATTGATTGCAAATTTTAAGATGTGTATGTTTTAAAGGAAAGTAATATATTTATGAACTTCTAGTCTTCGACAACCTGTAGAAATCAGTAATTTTAGTTTCATTCATTTAACAGTGGAAATGTCTTGAATGTTTCTCCTATGTCTTGATTAATCTGTCTAAATAACTAACAATGATAACTGATTGTCAGCTTGCATGATAGATTTGAAAGGGAAAAAAGAGAATATTTTGACAATAGTAATAATAGAATATTGCCAAGATTGACCATGCTGACATGGCAATAGAAATATTTGAACAGTGAAAATATATTAGTATATAGTATTATCATCTAAAGGAAAGTTGAATATGGACATTATTTACACTGTTTTTGCCATTTGATTCTAAATAATATGTTGAATTTTGCCAAATATTATGTGCATTCATATAAAGTAATATAGTATTTATTAAAATGTTACCAATATACCTTGAAATAACCAGTAATAAAAATGCAATTCAAGTAAGTTTACGAGAACAAGGAAGTATTCAGATATTCTGTGTATTATGCTACTTTGCCTGCCTAATAACTATGCAAATTAGGGAGCTAATTTCACATGATGTCATTTTCATGTGAAGTCATACTACTATTTATAAATGCTTATAATGCAATTATGCTAATCGACTAGATTTAATATATTAAAACATTGATGTTTTCTTCTTATAGAGAAGTATTTAAGCTTGACATTAAATGATAAAGAGATTATCACCTTGTGGCTTTAGGGATAATCTCTATGCATTAGACTCACTGATGCTCGTCTAATACAAAGATTATCCCTAAGTGCAGGATATAGATGATATCTAAAGACACTTGGTTATTAATCTCTATGTATGTTGTAATGTTAACATTGTTTCTCTTCCTTATGTCGTGCTGAACAGTGTGAAATATGAACATGGTTTCTGTGGATTGTCATGTTAGTTTCATCACTGCCTTCTTGTTTACTACTTTTCCCTGTTGCTGTTATACTTGTTATTCACGTTTCACTTCCAGAAGTTCAAATTGTGAACTTTGTAGATAGCTTAATATCAGCTGGAAGGCTATACACAATTCGTGGTGGGCTATACATAGAAGGATGAAATCACTGTGTGGATTTTCCTCAATGTAATGCCCACAGACTGAAGTCAACTACAACCTATTGAAATCATGTGATCTCATCTCATCTTCCCACAAATGTAAAATACCAGGCGAGCAACTGTACTCTTATTTACTCTACTTTGCCTGTGCAAGGTACGTTAGTTTTGTTTTATGGAACTTCTGTTTTACTGTCGACTATATTTTGCTTATTAAATGATCAGTATTCGTTTTATAGACACTTGCCAGTTCATGTTATTAATATGAAGATTAATCATAGATCTAGATCCATAAATCTGTCTGCTAAAGCTTCTATGTCAAAGACCTTTCTGGCAAATCTTTTAATCAAGTTTAGTCACAGACTAATACCCCGTTCTCACTTGAACAATTTCTTACGCGAATTCTATGCGACTACCAAATCGTACAGGATGTATGGGAGTCACATGGCAGTATGTTGATGATTCACACAGGGTGTAGGGGTGTCGTGCAGTTCGGACAGGTCGCATGCCGGTGCAAGTTTTTTCAAATGTTGAAAAATTCCATACGGCTGTCGCACGGTTCACATGGAAGTTGCACATCAGCTGCACGGCAGTCCGATAGATCGCACAGGAGTCTGAAGGGAGTTACAAGGCTCGGCCCTGCAGACCCCCTGCGACATCCATCAGACTGTCGTGCAACTGCCGTGCAACCTAGGTGGATCTCGTTAAAAAACCAGCAGTTGCACAAGTGAGACTGCGCAGGAAAAATACCTAGGTATTTCATATGGGAATTGCACGGCTGTACAATTTTTTAGTCACACCGCAGTTGTACAAAAATCGTTCAAGTGAGAACTAGGCTTTACTTACATCTGACTCTCTGATCAGGCAAATTCAGGATCACTGTTTCACCCTAGCATAGATTTGACTTATCCAAGTGCAATATATAGAGATGCTAATTTGTATCTGGAGATGAGGAAGTAACAGGAAATACTTTCGTATACTGGTATAATAGACCCTAGCATAGATTAGACTTGTCCAAGTGCAATATCCAGATGTTAATTGATGTACACTCAACCACTTAATTAAAGGCCAGTAGTCTTTTAGCTTTGTATTTTTCACGAAGAATTTCCAATTGTCTACAGGTTCCACATTGAAGAATGGCACAACATTCCTGAGTTCTTAAATTTGGTAGAAAGTTTGGCTGGCCCATAATTAATATATTATATATTATGACAAGTGTGCAATATCAGAGTACATTGCAGTAGTACTACATTGCTGTATACTGCAATCATGATTATATTACTTGTTGATGACACTGATTGCTGTGGCCATGTTACTACCAATATCATCTTCATGTCAGATGAAATACATTCTGGAAGTTTATGGTTCTTTCAATTAAACAGACATTGTATACTTTGTTAAAATATACATTAATGGTGTTTTATCATACCTTTGAACAAGTATCATAGCATGTATTATAACAGTAGTTGAAACTCGATTAAAAAAGTGAAGCACAATGCTAAAGCAATTACAAAAGAATATATTAATGTGATCTCGGCATAGACACGAGAATTGGAAGGAGAATTGGAAGGCTTCGGTGAAGCACCATTTATATTTCCTTCGGCTTCAATGTCATCAATGCACAACAATCGTTTGTGTATATTTTTTGTACGAACTTTTTACCTTGTAATGTTAAGTACATTTGTTACTGGTGAATATGTACTGTTGTCATTCCTGGGCTGAGGGAGGGGGACTGATAGGTCCTACTACACGGTCCTACTACACGGTCCTAGACATGTGGTAGGCCCCGTGCATCACAAAGTATATTTATTGTGGAATGGAGACTGATAATAAACATAGAAAGCAATTTATGGGTCTGTTCTTTATGCAAACTGGGAATGAGATGACTGTTCCACATCCTCATTGAAAATCTTATTCATCCAAATGGTACACTAGCAGCAGGCATGACAACAGAAAATTGTGATTTCAATGGAAAACAAACCCGGGTTCTGGAAGCTGCAGTCCCAATGCCACGTCTAGTGCAAATAAATCGTCTAGTGCAAATAAATTGACTCATGGACAAAATAATAAGCGGATCCGCAGAAGCTGGAAGAAGGGTATTCAAGGTCGTAATTGTGAAGTCCAATAGATTAAATAGGGCTTTATGAGCACTTTCAGGATTTTTTTACTCATAATCATTCCCTGCTTATACTACAGTAGATCCAGACCGATGGTGCTGCCTCAATATCCTGCCGTAGTCGGAAGCTGCGACAAGTAACAATTTAAACAAGAATGTGGAAGTTACTGCGAAAACCTTTAGTATCTCATTGCATTTTAGTAATGGGGCCCTCTTGTACATTATGTGATACATGTAGCTGAAAGTAGTGCCTACACACTTGATCGCGGGTGGCTGCCTATGAGGCCATCATCACCTTTGCAGTCCCCTTTCTCAGTTGTGCAGATATTTGTTCATGCTTAGTTCATTGTTTACACATAAAAATATAATGAGGGGGTGCAAATATTACATCCATGTCAATTCAACCAGTGGTCCCCACCTGACCCTCTCAGATTTTTCTGATTTTTTGCACACTGAAAGTAAATTATATATGATGGGGAGATTCAAAATTTCAAGACTTACTTATAAATACTTATGAAGTTATGACCCGATGAAGAAGGTGGGGGCGACCCTAAAAATGCGGCAAAAACGAACTTAGTATTTTCGTCCAACTTTAACCTTCCATAACCTTTGAACAACAACAGATATAGGTCTGAAATTATCAGGATGGATTCACAGGCACTTGTAGTCTAGAGATAAATAGAAAGCTCTGCATTTGATGACTTATTACATTATATAGAAAGTGCCAAAGTTGGCAGTTTATCACTAGCGATCTTACAAGATGCCACTTTCGGCCACCCCTAACACAAAAACTATTCCCCATATTCATTGTCTGCCACACTTTGGACACCCGATGAATGGATCTGTGTAAAATGAAGGTCCTACATGTCATATTGCGTTTGATATGAATTGCTGAAAATCTAAAATATTCATCCGATCTTCGGATTCCATGGTTAATATTAACATGTGGGATAGGTAGTATCACAAAATAAAAGGCACCATGTGAAAGTATGTGTTATCCACTAAAATTTGATACCAAACACATCTTGCTTCTACGATTCCTTCTATACTAAATTATTAAATTAAACACACACGTTTTTTGTATCTGAGGGACATTTTCTGAAAATTGGTCGATTTGAGGTGGAATGACCCATCTATGAAATTTTCAAATTTAAATACTAAATGATATCCTTGAAAATTAAAATAACCACAATCTAGACATCCCACAGGATAGTATATATTAATTTTATATAACAAAACTACGATATGGGAGTAAAAGATATGAGAGTAAAAAATACTATTTAATAAAAAAATAAAAAAAAGATAGTGTATGATGGTAATTACAATACACATCATAAAACTAATATAAAAACAATATGTAGTATTCCATGGCTAAATTGGTGGGACATTCGTTTATCACAAGTTTAAATCAATCTTGCCAGCATGTAATAGTTTACTAGTTTTCACACATTTACAATTTTGGACAATTGCGAGTTACACCTGGAACATATTCCATTCACCAATGCTTAAACACTCCTTAAAAAGACGCAGCTACAAAACCACTGTAGGTCAGCCTTATGACGGCCCACTCAAATAGGTAAAGTGAACACTGTGAGAAACCTTAATGAAAAGTTTAATACAAATATTACCGGTACTGTGATCAAGGTCCTAGAGACAATTAATTAAGTTCTTTACTGACAAAGACGAACTGCATAAATGGCAATAGTTGGGATTGTCTGCTGTAAACAACTATGGTATTGAATGAAAACAACATGGTTGTGATGATACAGTTTATTGCTGTACAGGTTGTTCTGCAGCCTCAAATGCCACACATACACTGAGGACAAGCAAATGGAACAGGCTATCCAATTTGACAGGACTGTAATGGAACAAACTATCAGACCAATCCAATTGGACAAGATTTCAATTGAACAAGCTATTTAATTCAACAGGATCATGGAACAAGCTATCCAATTGGACAGGATCATGGAACAAGCTATCCAATTGGACAGGATCATGGAACAA
>JAUTBT010012211.1:0-43741 GCA_032361225.1 Lepetodrilus schrolli
ACCACATACACCACGGGCGTGACGTTGGGGTACTCACGTTCGACAACTGCTTGGTGAGTTTTTTAAATATATCGAGACTTTTATAATTTTATTTGTTAATCCTTGCCATTACCAGCAAGACTTGCATTATCTATATTCATCTGGATTATATTTTTTTACTTTTTTTTTTATGGATACTTTGATTCCTGCTTAATTGGTAAGTGGAACGGAAGAAAAATCCAAGAAGAAATCGCAGATTTTATAATTCCATTCCATTCATCAATAATTACAACTGCTTGGTGAGCGGGTATAAAAAATCTCCAAAGAAATCTCAACTTTTAGTATTCCATTCCATTCATCGATCCATACCGTTGTCAACACAAAATTAAATTTTTTTTGTTTTTCCTCAGGGATACTTCGACTCCTGCAACATCCACAACAACCGTCTTGCTGGGTTTGAAGTGAAGGCTGACGCTAATCCAACTGTGGTGTGCTGTGAGATCCACCATGGACACAGTGGGGGGGTGTACGTCCACGAGAACGGACGTGGACATTTTATCGAAAACAAAATCCACTCTAATAATTGTGCGGGAATATGTATCAAGTCGAATAGTGATCCTACGATACGGTACGTGTATTGGCATTTTATCGGATAGGTACATCTGTGGTACAAGATACATAATGTACCATATATATAAGTACGAGTAGAGTTGTAAGGGTCAATACACAAGGTGAGCTGTGTAAGCCTTACTTTGGTACTTGTGATGGTGGAGAAGAGTTCCAAATCTTGAACGGATTGGTTGATGTATTTATGCATTTTGGAAGTTATCTCCCTTGGTTCATGTCTATCAGTCAAATTAAAAAAATTCAAACAGTATACGATTATCTATATGTAATACCTTTTTTTATTTTTTATTGTGTGCAGGAAAAATGAAATCTACAATGGTCATCGAGGGGGTGTGTATATATTGGAGTATGGGCGAGGACTGATAGAGCACAACAATATATATGGTGGGTTTGGCTATAGTTTGAAATATGCAAATTATGTGCTTGCATATTTTGCTATATCGTGACAATTAATTTACTTACATAGTAAACTTTTTTCCCCATTTTCTTTCATTCTGATTTGCATTTTAAACCAACTACAGTTTAATTAAATATTAATCGTCGTGTATGGGTGAAAGATTCCCACCGAGACGTAAAACAATAACTCACTAACTTACAACGTGACCACCAACAAGATACGTGCAATAAACGTGAGATAATCCTTTCACAAGAAATCCATGCTCTGCCATACTCTGTATTACTTAACCAATATTTAATGTGTATTTTCCAGGAAATGATCTGGCAGCATTCCAGATACGAACGAGAAGTAACCCTATTGTGCGTCACAACAAGATTCACCACGGCCAACACGGGGGAATATACGTGGTATGTATGAATACAGTCCATGTCTTATTACTAGTATTTTTTTTAATGTATTTATTTAAAAAAAAATCTTAGTTGTGTTTTAGAGTCGCTTTCAAGATTCTCAGAATAAAAACAAAAAGGATATTTATGTTGTGCTAAGAAAAGACTCAGTGACCCTGAGTGGCATGCTCAAAATTCATGGCATGTACAAACAGCGTTCACAAAGTCTCAAATACCTCTTGATACTTCACCAAAACTCCTAGTTGCATATGGGTGAAATATTCGTAAAGCACTAATTAATTCATTCATTCACCAAAATTCCAGTAATAAGGTTATTATCCTGGTTGGAAAAGCTCCCGGCCCAAAGGACTGGCAATAACACAAAACTTCTGTTCCTGTAGATCCGTGTCGGTCTGTGACGTATTTTTCGAAAACGGTGTACCTAGTAAAAGAATAGCAGTCATGATATCTTGAGAACGGGAAGACTTCAAATTGTACTGTAACATTAGCAAAAAAGGAAAGGATTGGAGTGAAAGTGGAAGTGAGTTCTACCACTAATCAGCTTTATAGCTACATACAGGCATGGCAATTTTTCAGCACTGCAGCCCCCAGACCCGGGGCTCGTTTTCCACTGAAATCACAATTGTCTGTTGCCATGCCTGTACATATGATTCCATTCACTCATAGGGTGTTCACTATACTTTGATGTCTATTCCATGTATGAGACATTTGTCAGTTTTCCATCATTTGCAGCACGAAAAAGGACAAGGTCTGATTGAGGAAAATGAAATCTATGCGAATACCTTGGCGGGCGTGTGGATAACAACTGAAAGTACGCCCGTACTTAGACGGAACAGAATCCATAATGGGAAACAGGTACAGCTCAAAATGTTTAATTTAAAAATGCACTCACAAGTATTTATACTTTTTGTAATTTTCATTTTGATACACCGCTAGGTGTCAAAGTTAGAGAATGTCAATATTCAAAATACTACAGGCACTTCCTGTGGTAATAAATTATCAATATAACTTTTTGATCAAAATGAAATAAAACGGTCAGGGTCCCAGCTCGTCATGTATGGGTGAAGGATTCCCGTTGCAATGTAAAACAAAAAAAATCAAAACAAACCCACAATAACTCACTCAGGGTCCCATCGCACAGAACAATCGTTACAGTACAAGAATAATAACTCCCTATGCATGTATTGTAGTTACGACTGGTACCTAGGATATTTGTGTTGAAATGTTCACTGATAACTGACGAGGGATAGTACAGTCAACCCTCAATGTACTGCTACTTTAGGGGTCCACGAAGTACCCCCGTGTTATTGCATTGAGCATTATAAGATAGATCATAAAAAGGCCAAGAGTTACAGTCAGCACGTCAGCCAGCTCATTTTTTTAGAGTAAAAGAGTTTTGAAAATGGGGTCCACGGTTGACCGAGCGGTTTAACCGAATGTGCGATGTAATGAAGGGCGTTATGTCGGGGGTTCACTGTATCCTTACCAACATTTTCTTGAATATCCATCTCAGCTAAGAGTACATTGCAGTTACATGTCATATTATATCAGATTACATCTACAGAGTATATAATATTTATAATGTTAACACAACATTGACTAAGATAACAACGGTGAAAATGGGATCCATGCCGAACCTTGCAGTGTATCTGATTCCACTGTGGATAGAAGTGCTGTATTATGATGGTGCAAAATACATATACAAAATTACTTATGTTAACGTGTATGAGTATCATAAATTCAAACACAAGAAGTACAGATAGCCATCTGATAAATGCTGATAATAGATTTTTTTAATAATATTTTAACATTGGGTTAATTCTGTCAGATAAGAGGGTGAAAAAATAGTTGAAATAGATATATTTTAGGTGAAACAAATTAAAGTTTTGATTCATTAATTGTGAAGATAACAGTCTTGTCTGAGCAACTCCAGGTGTGAAACTTAATCAATATTAAGGCTGGATTTCAGGGAAACAGTGAGTAAGAGAAACAAAAGAACACAGTGACATTTTTCAATCACTATTTTTCTTACAGCTGAAATCAAAACGTTAATTTATGAATCTAACGCATTCCCAAGAGATGTATTTTTTGTTTCAAGACATATAGTTTTCCTTGTCTGTCTGATACACTCAAGATGAAGCCCCACAAGAGGAATAAAAAGACATTTGTTGAATCCCCAGATGGGCCTCAACTGACATTTATAGTGCGGTAATACCCAGCTTACTTGCAGTAGCGTGGTGACGATGGCCAGGTGGTGTGAACATGGCTCGCGTTCACGACTACTGTCACAGGACTGACTCTCAAAGATGGGGTAAGACTTTAGTGTATATATACATTCATGGGATGAAATTTGAGAATTAGTGGCAGTTGATCAATAATCTAGTCTGTAAATGTCAAATGTTATTGGTTGATGAGTCGTTACTTAGAAATTGAATTCTTTAGAATTATTCTATTTTAGTTTGTTTCATCATCGCTGAATTAATGTTATCTGTATTACATTATTTTAGTAAACAAATATGATTATGAAATACATATTTAAATTGCCTATATAGATGAAAATGGTCAAATTTTATTTTGTTATTTAGTATTGAGGAATGTACATGCTGCAGCATGAGAACCAGTCTCTTGATAATGTAGCCATTCTAATATGATGATTTACATCCATGTCAGGTTTTTAGTCGTTTACACGAGAGTTACCATTACCATTGTGTCGTAGAAACTTGGTGTTCAGATAATTTCTGTGTATGCAATGACTTTAAACGTGATAAATTGCGCTACTGGGGAAACACATCGGTCGTTGTGGAAATGCGCTAATATCGTATTCGTAAATAATATATTGACTGTAATAACTTGGCGCGTGGAACAGCTCTGATGACATTTGTTGTCATCATTATCAGCGTTATCGGCAGCGTGGACAATGATGCCTGGAAATGATAGCAATCCACCATTGTGTTCCTCTTTCCAGGTACGATCATCGTCTATCGATTTGTCAATGCTAATGGAATTTATTCATGCATTAAAGAGTCTTTCTTTTCGAACTCCTGATTTATTGGGAGGGATTGATGACCGTTATTGATCTACGTATAATGCTGCGATGTTAACTAACAATGGCCTTGACTGAGTCCTTTGCTATCCTTCTCTGCCATTTAAACACGGCAAAAGAAAAGAAAATGTTTTGGCTTCTAAACGTTAATTTAGTAACAGCAATCATTTATCTGAATGATTCAATTTATATTTTGTTCGTACTTGTCAATTTTATTTAATATATTTTCATATAAATACTTACAGGTTTATTGTTATTTTATAGTTGAGCTGCATGTAACCGTAGTTCCAACTTATCTACACTGTTTACTGGACCATGTATTTATTATGTGAATTTTTAAAGTGGCTCTAAATCGCAATGATAATATTTTTTTAATTACTTTGATATATAATTTTTAGGGAGCAAAGTTAGATGTGTAAGCATATAAATTGCACTGGTTATGTCTAATCTAAGTATAAAAGTTTAAATATTTCCTTAATGCAATTAATAATTTAGCTGACCTACTTCACATTCTTAATTCAAAAATGGGGTTATAACTGAAAATAGACTGTAGTCCCTGGGGTTTGTGTTGTTAGCTGAAATTGGACACTAGATTGAGAGGTGCCATGTCTTAACACGCCCCACCAAGTAATGTGTCACCATGTGGTCAGCTGTCCACCAGGAATGACCGCTAGTGATGAGAGGTAAATGTCATGGCATTGGCACAAAGTACAGCTGCAGTTGCAATGTCTCTCCTTACAGCTGCCACATCTACACAGCTGGTCTCCTTTCATATGACATGGATTACCTGTACTAAGTCGAATTCATGGCACCATATTATGTAAACACAATCTCTTTTGTCCGTGATACATTTATTGTAGTCTATAGAGCATGTTCATGGGCTGGTTCTGTGAATAGTTCCCACTGGCTTGACAATAGCAGGAGACATCACAACCAATGAGGATTGTATACAGAAGTAGACGAGAGTGCATTCTCAGGTTAAGTGTAGTTTGTGCAAGCAAGTCCATTTATGTAGACAGGAAATGACTATTGACCAGTCAGCATCTGGATGGTCAGTTCTGGGACCAATGTCCAGTTGGGTAAAAGGAGGTGTAAATCTATCAGTGTACTACACCATTGATAAGTGGATGGTCAGTTTCATTTTGTCTAATGGACAATGCATTGTCCAATGCTACAAGTTTCTGCTGTATAGAAGCATTGGTCAGAACTAGTCCAGGTACAAGACCAAGAGTTTCCATTCCTACATTGATGACTGGTTTACTTTTTTTTTTAAATACCATAGCAGTTACAATACTGAATGCTCTTCATATTGAACATCATTTAAAACTGAAAATTTACATAAAAGAAACATGCATTTTTCTTTAGGATTTATTGATGCACATTTTCGTTGAAATACCGTTTGTTTATTTGTGGTATGATTTAGCTGTGACAGAAGTACATGTTCAAAGGTATTCCTTCACTTTAAAGCAATAACATTTTATCAAAAGAAATCATTATCAATGTAGAAATGTAGAAATGACATCAATACCAGCAGTTGATTTGCCCCAGAAAAGCGAAGAGCTTGCATGGAACTTTGATGAATGTTTCAGAATTGAGTGTACAGTTAAACATTGCTGTTAATGTCTTTGACATTAATAGTAATATTAATCAACAAATCAATCAACCATTGACATTGCTGTAACTAATTGCAATGTTTCAACATTAAGGTTGTTTGGGTGCACTTCATTATATGTACCTATTACCTCCTTTCTAGTATGGATTTCAAACACATATTTTTGCTATGTCTGGACTAGTATTGTCAACTCATTCGTCTCTAGACAAATTGACCCAATCTACTTAAGATATATTTTCACAGATTCTATTTATACTTAATACCATCAAATTATGAAACAAAACTTCACTGTAAATCTTTGCCCAAACAGTCTCTCATTCTAACAAATCTCTTTCTGACAACTGTCTTTCATTGCTTTGTGAAATTGATACATTACACGATGTTTGATCTGTCGATCCATTTAATTGTCTATCAAAAGGAACAACGATTTCTAAAGGATGATCAGCGGTAGTGAAGGAATGTTTGGTATGGAGAATTTCACTGTCCAAGCAGCGAGCCATTAGTCTTATTGTAAACGAAGATCTGTGTGCTCTTCCACAGAATGATCACAGTGCTACAGGAGTCGTAAGTGTAAGGAATTACGACTCTTGTGGTGCTACCATCATTCTGAGGAACAGGACCCTGGGTTCTTTCAACTGAAATAGACAGAGTTATCTGGTATGGCGTCTCTGTCGTTAATGCCAAAGGGTCATAGTGGCACAGCAGGCACAAATCTGTGTAGACTCGTGACGCTTCCCTCTGCCACAGTACTTTCACCAGTGGACAGGCTAGTAATGCACGATGACGTTCAGACCCACGTACATAGAGGCATTGATTAAATATTTAATGCTTTACTGAGTTTAACCATTGCACAGCGACATCTATTCATGACTTAAAGCACTTTTTTTTTCTCACAGAATCCGAGTGAATGTAAACTGCAGTTTTGCTAAAAACTGTCTGTGGCTCTAGATATTTTAATGGTAGATTGCAATGCTTGTAAAAGAAAATGTGTGGGTTTAGACACAGTTCTATACAAATTTGATTAAAATTCATTTTGAAATGTCAAGATTATTAATTGATTATGGATTTTGGGGAATTTGCATTATTGCTTGTCAGTTATAGTGGTTTTTAAAAATAAATGATATATAGATATTGATATTGATATTGTGTAATGTTCATTTCTTTTATATATTGAGCATTGAGTCTTCATATGAGTTCTTTGCGACCCTTTGAAGCGTTCCTAGTATTGTACGAGTGCTTCACATTTCTTTCAACGAAATATTCCAATTTAGAGTTTTTGGAAAGCTATTTCAAATTGCATCAGCATTGTAGCTGGCCTATTATTAGATTGGACACTGGGGGACTGTATAACTTATATGATAACTGTGTCTCTGGTGTGTGTCAACCATCAAAACCAAATATGTGTATCCATCAACTACTGTTTGATCTTAGCTTCTACGAACTTTATCATGTTTATTAACCCACAATTTATGAATTCCTACTGCTATCAAAGACAAATTATGTAGATGTTGTCCCCATATCAAATTGTTTTCAATTTTCCTACAAACCCTTGAGATTTATCCTAGTATAAATCATGTTTTTCTGTATCCATTTTCTTTAACAAGGTCAAACTGAAATCCGAATGTCTTGCAGTCTCGATGAAGGCAATCAGTATTGGCCTATAGATCAGTAATGTTTCATAATCTAGAGTAATAATTTAAAAGATGGGGGCATGGGGGTGGTAGCACAGTGGTAGAATGTTGGACTTCGGAGCCAAAGGTTCCAGGTTCAAATCCCGCCCTGGGACCCTGGCATCAATATTCGCGAAAGATAACTTTCTGACGTGATATTAACAGGATGTGATGTCTGTACAGTGACAATGCAGATATCATCCTTGGTCTTGTCAGTACCAGCAGGTGCCCGCAGGTTTACTGCAACATTCAGTGCCATGGATGTTGTGGGTTTCCTCCTGCCCTAAACTGACAAGTCATGATATAAGTGAAAGAATCTTGAAGTGACTCTAAACCCCAATTCAAAAAATAAAATATAAATTTTAAAAAAGAATGTAAAAATCTTTGTAAAGTTTGAATGATCATATAATAAGTTTAACAAATTATTAGTAATAGTTTCATTCATCAGTATTCTAACCTTTCATTCCCATGTGTATTCTGGTTGATGAAATGAGATGATAATGGGCTGCTCATTAATATTTAATTTTGGTAAAATGCCAGAAGATCTTCATTAAGTGAATTTCGTTAATAAATGTCCGATGTACCACACCAGAATACCAGTGTAAAGATCAGACTGAATCCGTATCTAGTATATGAATAGATGGAGACAGTCATGCCAATCCCCATGTCCATTCAGACAACAATAATAACACTGTGTATGGAGAGAGAGCAATTTCATGTTTGGCTCCGACATTGGGTGATCTCTGGTCTTGGATAACGTACATAGTACTTACAGCCATACACTGTGTCACAATGGCAATAGGAACATTTCCTGAAGCAGACATGTCTGTAATAACATGTTATTGATTGCTCCTGGACGTGGTCAGATCTGAATGACAGACTTCACAGAGGAACCTTGATATGAGAAGAACATCCTCATCGGGGTTCTGTAGGTCATATTCCTTTCTGTTCAAATCCTGCATGAGATGTTTTTCTGGAGGCAGTTACCCTTTCAAATTGTATAGTTGTCATGGTGGGTTACCATAGTGCCATGTTTGAGGTCATGACCAATGAAAATCATTATAGTTTCTGGAAAACCTTTTAATTGTATGCTGTAAGGGCTTATTGTAAAAAAATCTACAGTTAATGTAATTTCATTAATTGTAATTTATATGATGTTTTTACTTTGGCAAAGTCACCTGAGGCTATAAAGATTCGTGGAATTCCAGATCTGACATGAGTCTTCATAAGTGCATGTGTACTGTGTTTTAGTGCAATTTATATGTACTACAGTATGTATACAGAATATGTATCCATCACTGTGTACTAGTGTATGTATATAGTATGGGTATACATAAAACAATAGTATATGTACTAGTGTATGTGTAAAAGTACTAGATGTGTACATATGTATACAGAGTATACTATTAATGAATGTATACTTATACATATACACCAGTACACATTATGTACTGTACATATACTATTAATTTATGTATATGTATGAATAATATATGCACTACTGTAAATGTAGAAGGTATTCATACTAGATATGTAACACATACATACAGTCTATTGTATATAAACTTACAATATGTTTACAGTATGACAACTTTGGACCTGATCAACCTGTTTTTATCGCTTCCATAAAGAACCTTAACTGTGGAGCACAAACTCTCGTTACTTCGTAATTCCTCGCAGATACCCCAGCGCTAGCCTCACTTGTAATGAAGTGGAAGCCATCAATATATGTCACGAAGCGCTGCTAGAAAATGGATCCATATACTCCTCCCCTCTATCCTGTCCTGGGAGCTGATCTATACAGGATCACATTTCCTATAGGTAGTTTATGGCCATAATTAGCAGCCTGTGGGCCAGATTAGATGTGTAGTAACCTGGTATGGACAGAAGTAAACAAGGCGATGGTTGGATACTGCATCTGTATTATATGTACTAATTTAAAGGTTATGGTGTTGTGTATAAACAAAAAATCACTCCAGCTAATTGATTTGATGTTTGATTGTTTCTTAGATGGTGTAAAAATATTTGTCTGCATAGGAATAGGACTCCTGGATCATGTTAAATGTAGACTGAAGCAAAACGATAACCATCTATAGTATATGGTAATTAAATATTATTCGTCATGTATGGGTGATAGATTCCCGCTGTGACATAAAACAATAATTCACTCACTCACCCAAATGAAAATGTCACTGTTTAACTTACATGTAGCCTTTAATTATCCAGTTGGAACTATTTTTGTAAGAACTTGCCCAAGGAGAGGGATGGTGGGGTGATCAATGTCATGCTTTCAAGTGTTGACTCTTAGACTGACCTGAGTGTGCTGTAGGTGATTGGGTGGCTAGATGGACACCATAGCTGCCAGCCCTAGCCTCGGTCACTACTACTATCTCAGCCCTAGCCCCAGTCACTATTACGTTATCTCAGCCCTAGCCCCGGTCACTATTACGTTATCTCAGCCCTAGCCTCAGTCACTATTACGTTATCTCAGCCCTAGCCTCTGTCACTATTACGTTATCTCAGCCCTAGCCTCTTTCACTATTACGTTATCTCAGTCCTAGCCTCAGTCACTACTACGTTATCTCAGCCCTAGCCTCAGTCACTATTACGTTATCTCAGTCCTAGCCTCGGTCACTATTACAATATCTCAGTCCTAGCTTCGGTCACTATTACGTTATCTCAGCCCTAGCCTCGGTCACTACTACGTTATCTCAGTCCTAGCTTCGGTCACTATTACGTTATCTCAGTCCTAGCTTCGGTCACTATTACGTTATCTCAGCCCTAGCCTCGGTCACTATTACGTTATCTCAGCCCTAGCCTCGATCACTATTACGTTATCTCAGTCCTAGCCTCGGTCAATACTACGTTATCTCAGTCCTAGCTTCGGTCACTATTACGTTATCTCAGCCTTAGCCTCGGTCACTACTACGTTATCTCAGTCCTAGCTTCGGTCACTACTACGTTATCTCAGTCCTAGCTTCGGTCACTATTACGTTATCTCAGCCCTAGCCTCGGTCACTACTATGTTATCTCAGTCACTATTACGTTATCTCAGCCCTAGCCTCGGTCACTATTACGTTATCTCTGTCACTATTAAGTTATCTCAGCCTTTGTCACTATTACGTTATCTCTGTCCATCTCCTGTCAAATAATGCAGACTTGAACAAACATGGCCATCTATTGGCTGGATGCTAAGAAAGTCTGTTAAAGATTTAATGGTTTCTCATTACAGTGCTCATTATCTCCTACTAACAGAGCTGTCATCCTGCCCTTTGATAAGCTAAATCTATCTGAGTGAGAACAGCTTGGTGAAGCAATTACACTAACCAAATAGCACCAGACAAGACAGCTAGAAAACAAGTTGAGATTTCTATAGAGGACTAATGCAATGGATATACCAGGTTGTATGGAGTCAATCATGCTATCTGTTTCTAAGAACAGAAAATACTGAGAATGAGTGTTGCTTCATGACAGTGAAAATGATATGCTGTGATTGGATATAATATCCGGCCATTCAAGATATAGAGATTATAAACCGAGTGTCTTTAGATATCGTCTATATCCTGCACTTAGGGATAATCTTTATATATTAGATGAGCTTCAGCGAGTCTAATACATAGAGATTATCCCTAAGTGCAGGATATAGATGATATCTAAAGACACAAGGTTAATGTCAAGCTTAAATACTTCTCAATAAGAAGAAAACATCAACGTGTGAATTGGCATTAGTTTTTATTGCACACATTATTTAGTTTTTATTACACACATTATTTAGTTGTTATTACACACATTATTTAGTTGTTATTACACACATTATTTAATTTTTATTACACACATTATTTAGTTGTTATTACACACATTTGGTTGTTATTACACACATTATTTAGTTGTTATTACACACATTAAAGTTGTTATTACACACATTATTTAGTTGTTATTACACACATTATTTATATTATTTAGTTGTTATTACACACATAATTTAGTTTTATTACACACATTATTTAGTTGTTATTACACACATTATTTAGTTGTTATTACACACATTATTTAGTTGTAATTACACACATAATTTAGTTTTATTACACACATTATTTAGTTGTTATTAAACACATTATTTAGTTGTTATTACACACATTATTTAGTTGTTAGTACACACATTTTTATTATTACATTGGTGTTAACCTTGTCCACAGTATCGTCTTTGTAAACTTCAAAGGACTGTTGTACTACCACTTTCAACTTACATTAGACACAACGATGTCAGTCATTGATCTTAGTCTGTCTTGTGCTTCTTTACATCAGTCGTTTTATTGGTCAACATTGGATAATGGCAACACACAATTATGCTCATCTAACTGGAGGTTAGTAACTGTGTCCTATGGCCTACAGACACACAGGCACCCTCTTATATTTGTTTAAGACATTTTCCTCGTGTATGAATGAAGCTTTATATTTGAATGACAGCTTCTCCCCAGAGTTCTCTAAGTTCTCTGTCCGTATATTTCCAGACCAGCCATTTAGACCAAGGTAATACCTTAATCATACCCTTGAGAATGAACCCAAAATATAATCTTATCATGGTGGCCAGTAGTTATCCCCGGTGGTGTTAGGACATAGCTGGAATTGTGGACTTCATAAGAAGTGCAGGTTAATCAAAGGCTTGGATTTTGTCTCCTCTGATCTGTACATGAAAGTGTGTCATATTTTGAAATATATTAATGTTGAGTCATGTATTTGGTATGATTGATGGACATGATTATATGAATCTTTGGGTTCCTGCATGTTTGATAGAGATAACTGGTATACATGTGTATGTTGGTTAGAATACGTATACTGAATCGCTCATGTCATCCAAGTTGAAGGATATCAATGCTGAACACTATTGACTATGGTAATAGGAATTCATTAGGTTCCAGGGCATTTCTTAGAAAGGTCAGTGGTATACAGTGGTTTATGCTGGTTAGTATACTGTATCATACAATCATACAGTAGTGTATAATGTATTCAGGGATGGCAATTTTCCACGGATTCACAGAAATCTGCTGATGTATTTGTCCAGGAGTCATTGTTTGCCCTGGACGTGGTTTTGGGTCTGCAGCCCAGGCTTGTTTTCTACTGAAATCAAAATTGCTTGTTAACTTACCTGTATATTCTACAGTATACCTCCCGGTTACATGCTATACAGTACAACAGTTGAAATGACATCTAGTATACTGTATCTATAAATCGAAATGTCTCAGTTGGGCAGTGAACCAATTTCCTTTTGCTTGCATGATAAATACTCGCATTAGTCCTTAATTGATTAGAAGATAATCAGACATCTGAGTCAAATAACTCATCAGACTAGAATATCTGCATTCATCTCACCGAGTCTGATGGTCTGACATCCACTTGATCCAGTGGAATATGAGAATGTTGACGTGAAGATTATTCCATTGATATTGGAATGATGTCTTTAAGATAACAATATTTACCATGTGCATTGTTGATAAATGGAATCTAAGTTTGGAATTACTAAGGCTGTTTTCTTACAGCATTTCAGGTATCACTGATCTGTTTATGGTGGGGTGAGAACCCACTGCAAACATAAATCATCAAATGTACCATTTATTTTTATTCACGAGTGTAACCATTATCTTATGCCAGGGACACATTCTGTGAGATTATATGAATATACTAACATTAACGTTATTTGCTGAAAATGTTTCATGAATCCGAGTGAATGTGTGTCTGAACTAAATAGATATTGAACATTTGTAGAAATGTAATGAGTAGCGGGGTAATAGTGTTTGTATAATGATATGGCAAGTCATTAGTTATTAATTGTCATTTTACAATATCGACAGGTGTTGTTTTCCCACACAGATTCATAAGAACTGGCTGCAGATCGCCATGGCAATATAATAACATTCACATCAGCACTGATTGGATGAGTGGTTACTGTTGTATGGAAGCGCCATCTACAAACAAAGCCACCAATGGTATAACTGAAAACTGGAGACGATAGTCAAATGTCACTTATCTCAAAATTGGAACCCTGAGTCTGCGAAAGACAAATTAATCCAGTTTCATTGTTTACCCCTTTTGATTTGATTTCATTATGAAATACATTTAGGTAATCCAGGATTCTGGTTGTTGATTAGGAATCTGAATAATTAATTACACCGATATCGGGTTACCATTCCTTGGTCAGCCATGTTAATGTTTTATCTTGTCAGATTACTTCTTCAGGCAGCAGGGTAACTTACAGCATGATAGATTAGGTCCATTCCTACCAGTGTGTGTGGTCAGTTGGTCCTTACCTTGTAGTCCGTGTCCTGTCAGACTAATTTGACCACTCCCCAGACCCATGGACTTGCCAGAAAATTATCTGCAGTTGACCTTTCTACATGAAATTTGCAGCTAATTAGATGCAATCATCGACATTGTTTGGAAACGTCTGAGAATTCTTTTGTGTGACATGACATGAGGCAGTTTACTCAAAACGTTGAAGTTTGTTTGTGATTGTTCGGTGGGATATCTAACCACGGAATTGATCGCCAAATGTCTTTTGTTCCTGACAATAGGACATTTGGAGAGATCAGCCTTTGATTTCCTATGATCTTTGGTGACATATCCGTCAAATTGATTGAACTCTGCATACAAGGCGAACCAGGATCAAACCATGATAGACAAACAAGGACAACCCTAAGTCCACTTTTGGAGCTTAACAAATAGCATTCGCCGTCCTGGCTTGGAGCAAGATGGTTGAGGTTCCTGTGCTGTGATGGGAGGTCTCTGTGCTGTAGAACACTTTTAGGACGGCAAGGCTCTTCAAGTGCTCAAGGTTATTGCCAGTATTTTACACGTCATTTTCGAACACTGCTGCAAAACCGTTCTTCATTCAGGACCAAAAGTGCTGTTGTTATTAGCTAAAATTGGATATTAAGTTCCATAGAGGGACTCGGATTAAGAACCAGTGGTTGAAGATAGTGGCTCCCAGGATGATGGTCAATGTTGACACATGTTTATGACTTTAGACAATAACTGGAATATATTCATGAACCAGTGACCCAGGAGAGAGGCACCGGTGGATGAATGGTTGTCTGTGAAGTATTGGAATTGAGAGGGAGGCAGACAGTGGCTGCCTGACTCTTCCAGACTCTTGATCATGTTGAACGTAATGGTGTTCTGACATTTACTCTAATGGTCATAAACTACCAGTAGACATGTACACCGAATAGAACAAGCTCAATGTTTGGAGAAAGTTTGGAATCAGTGGTGTGGTTGTGGCTTTAGATTCATCAGTACGTACTGAAGAAGTGTTTGCCATCAATAATTAGTGAAAGTTGGAGTTCTAGTTATTGGACAGAGAAAACATTGTCTCGGTGGACCTCGCTCCTGGACCATGGAATAAAGTCATAGTGGAATAGGTTAATTCAATATTTTAACATTCATCATTTAACAATAACCAGTAGTGTTGACTGAGTAGCACCGTGAGGAGAGCTGACCAGTGCCCTGGAGAATACAATCTGATGTATTTGTATCGCATGCCCTATAAATAATAAGAATATCTTAATTGGCAATGACAGTATGTCTATATCTGGGACTGTGAAGAACACCATCCTATCCCAGTCACTACATCCAGTTTGAAACTGTTGTCCTGTGTGTAGCCTTGGGCTTGTATGTCTATAGTGTCAGCTATTGCTGGGACAATCCAATTTACAGATGTGTCGGCCTGCTGGTGCAGTGGATCACTCCATTCTGCATGTGAATCTATACTGATTAATCACCCTCTCATCACAAGGGTCCGTTCATTTCATCATATGATGGAATTAGCACCGGTCGTGGGGGTGCTGTGTGATATGGACATTCTGTAGGTCTTGTGCCAAGTACCAGGAAAGGAATGGTCAACTTTGTTTTCACGTTGCAGCAGTTTCTGTGTCTTCATCACGGAGTGGTGATCAGCTCATTTATTGTTGTTCATTTTTGACTGTGACAATCTGTGCTGTGGCTGTAATGGCAGTGAGTGTGTGTCTACTGGACGTCCTCATAGTGTCCAGCTGATGATATTGACAAAATGGCATAGTTCTGCTACATGCCTTCATATCCTATGTGAAAAATACTTCACCTCGGAAGTAGAATTAGTCCTATTTCATATTTGGAATAAGTTTGTTTGACAATGGCTTTCAGGTGAGTTCATGTTTCTTATCTCTTTACAATGTATACATTCTTATCCAATGTGTTAAATTGAGAAATAAAATAACTAGCATTTCTGTCAGGATAATGTGTTAAGAAAATGGAATTTAATATCATTCATAGTGTTGTGCATTAGTGTTGTGCATGGGTCAGGTTCGAAATGTTGATGAGTTGGAAAGTAAACGTGACTCCACCAAATATCTCACAGGACTGGTGATACCAATCAATGAAGATGTAGCTCTGGTGGAAAATAGACTACAGAAAAACTAGCTATGCTGTCAGTGGGGTTAAAGAAAACTCCATTTGATCAATATATATTGATTGTGATTGGAGGTTGAGCAACACAATGTTCCCTGGCTGAAGACTGTGCACTAGTATTTAGTCAGAATTAGTCAGAAGTAGATGAGTGCTACATTTTCTTTTTGATTTTATACAGTCATGGATTTTCAGAATTGTTGCTTAGATTTTGACATGCAGTAGAACACTACTCAATGAGACACTCATGAATTATGTACAGGTATTGAATATTACAGAGAGCGATACTAAGTCCAATGAAATGGTTGGCATACCTGCAATTCACCTCAGTTTATTGATAGCTGCCATGCAATCCAATATTCATAGGCTGTATTGATCTGTTTCTTTCCTTCAGGGACCAAACAAATCCATTGCAGTTTCAACAACAATACATAATTTGTGAATATGCATTGATTTTGAATCAAATAAGGTATCTTTATTCATAAATTAAAACTTTATATCTCAAGAATAAGACTGCTTAGAATATCTAATGTAGATTTGCAATAACTTGCATGGTAATGATTCTGATTCAGTTGTTCCACACCATAAACATCATAGTTATCCTAATAGGGTAATCAGTGGAATTGTATCTGTAGGAATTTATAAATGTGATATTGATGAGCAAACTGGGGAAAATATTAATAGTTTAGTTAAATAGGATAGTTATTGTGTGCACGCTTCATTGATCTATTGTACTGCTGATTGTGTTTTGTTTAGTATTTGCATAAACATGTCCCATAAATAATATATCTTATAAGTATCATGTTTTAAAGGATTATTTTTTATTAATAAATGTTAATGTTTAACTAATTTAACAATGTTTTCTTGCAGAATAAGAATGTAAGCTTCTACATGTATATGTGCAGATAGATTATGTCATTATATTTTAATAAGGGAGTTATAAATACAAATATTTCAAAGGCATTTATGGCATCAAATATCAACTAATATAGTAATGGGAAAAGTAGAATCAAGTTTTCAACACAACGTATTTGTGAACATATATTCAGCACTGTTGTGACCTTCATAAAGTGTACATAATTGTTTTATGTTTTTAACCACATTGAGCATGTTGATACAAAACATACTACAAGCCACCAAACATTAACCTAAAATATAATCTATTGTAAAAATTATTTGATATTCACGTTGTATTGATGAGAGTAGCTGTAACCTTGGTAACTGTACTCTGGTACCTAACAGAATATACATAAATGGGATATGTATAAATGTGATCCTTGCCTAACCCAATGACATATCAGATTCATGGTGCATATAAAGGTATTATAATGAGGTGTCACTACATGTATATGAATATATCTGTTCATGAAACCGCGTGTAGTTGAGTTCATCTCCTGCAGCTTCTGACTGCATTAGGTGTGGCATGCTGTATGTCCACATTAACATATATTGCATGTAATATTGATCACAACCAGGGCAAGTGCTTTGGCTTCTCTTTGTCCTTTGAGAATTGTTTTTGTTGTTAGCTTTTATTTATCACACGGAAAACATGATACAGTTAGTTGATTGCTTTTGGAAACGTATCAAACATCGCAGTTTCTCATCATGATACACTGGTGGTATGGGAGTCAGATATTTTACCACATGACTAAATATATGACTGATATGCTTGTAGAGATATTAATCCCGTCGGCTGAACTCGGAATCAATTCCTGTGTTTATGAGAATACAGGCAGATTTGGTGGACGCACACCAGTCAGCTGCCCTGCCCATCTTGGTGCATTCTGCTTCAGTAGGCTGCATTCCAGCATAGCGCCAGGTATCGATTGCACTGCCATCATTTAATTCGATCATCATTTTCCGTTATCCTCAACCTAGGCCAGGTTTCCGTGTAGCTGGGGAGACCTGACTATGAGAAGTGTCTCCTGGCTTGTGAATGCCCGTGTCTAAAGTTCTCGTTTTCTTTTGGACCTGAAAAATAAATTGTTTTCAGAACTGGGTCTTGTCTGAATTACTGAATAGGATTGGACAGCCTCATTTTCAATCATTGGAAAGTCGTCGGAGCTGCTAATTCTATTACTGGTCAATTGTTTTTGTTGCAATGTGGGTCTGGAGGCTATTTATTGAACCATGTGACGTTATCGTGTGATAGTTCCCAATATTCAATTTCAGACCCATTTTTTTGTGGTTTTGGGTGCTAATATATTGAAACAATTAACCAAACAGTACATATCTTCCATTTGACCTGAAAAGGTACACTGTCTATGATTAACCAAAGATTGTTGGCCATTGAACAAATTCAGAAATAATTACTTTGCCGTATTCTTGTTTCTGATATTGGGATGATTTGTTTTGAAAGGATTATATGAAAAATACATTTATCAGTAGAATTTTTTCTTGTAATTATGAACTGCTATAAGATTATATTAATCTAGTTTTTGCACCTAGTTGGAAATTTACAACTGTGCTTATGTTTTATAAAACTTCCCCATTCATCAAATGTTAAGACAACCATGTTGTTTATACTCTTGTGACTATATTATTATAAATGGTTTCAGGAAAGTAGCATTGCATGTTCATTCATTATTCAGTGTCTCCTAGAAGAATGGTCAATCAATCTTTCTATTAAAATGTTGCTGTAATCATAAATGCTCTTTGAAATGCTATCTCAATACAACGAAGAGACACAGACCTTTGATGTTATTGCTTAGAAGGGATGTGTTGTTTTTTTCTTCTTCATTTCCATCCTCCAAAGCTTGCTCTGTAACATTCATCTATTATTCCTCTTGGAATTCTACTTGGGGACCCTACATTATGGTAATATTCAAATTTGCCACACGTTTTATCATCCTCGACTTCAAAAAGCCGGTTAACAGCCGGGGAGAATGAGTTCACGATATCATCGAGCAACTATTCCACTGCCAGACTACCACGTCCTGGTGGAGGATATTTAACAATCATGTTGTAGGCCTTCATCTGGTATCAATTGCTGTGCAAAAGTTGGCCTGACATTTGTATGGCTTCAGAATGGTACAAGTTACTATGTTTTCAGAATTACTCGTGTTTACAATGGTCATAACCCTAATGATGGCCATGGCTAGACTGTTTGCAGCACATGCATGTACACACAGTCATATATAGACTTATGCACACATGCACACGCACGCACACGCACACACACACACACACACATACTACACATGCACCACACACACACAATCACACACACTTGCATGCACACACTCAAAAACACACACCACACATACAATCACACACACACACAATCAAATACACAAGTACACACCACACATACGTAAGCGCACACACACATACATGCACACACATACACACAGATGCACACACACACATACACACACTCAGAGACACACACATACACACACACACACACACACACACACACAATCAAATACACAAGCACCTGCTAATCAAACTTTACTTAAGTAGTCATTCTTAAACGTGACTGCTGTGCTAATTAGTTTAAACATTTCCCCAATCCTGCGGTCATTGCCAGATTAGAGATCAAAAGTTGAGGATTTTACTCATTTAACCGAATATGGATTATGTTTCCATTTGATGTGATTGAGTTTATCCAAATCCATACACTCCAAAGGAAATCAGCATTATTGTGTATTAACTTGCTTTAGTTTAACTTTGTCCAATTTACTTCCCATCAACTGTCCCATTTGGGAAAAGCTTCTGAGTTGACTGTGTTTCTGCAGTCAGTGTTGTTGTTTTCTGAAGGTTTGATCGTTCAAGTAGTTATACCATGAGCTTATGTCAACTTAGTAGTAATGGACAAGTATTGACAATGGAAGCAAAATTTTTATCATAAAAATTATTAAGGTTCATAGATGTATTTTAATGAAATACACCACTTGGTAGACAGACATAACAGAATATGAGTTAATGGTGTACAGCAGTCTAATAGCGATATTACAAGTACCCGGTATACCATAAACCAGGAATGTTCCGTAAATTATGTAATGTGTTGATAGTGATCAATCAAGAGAAGCTGATCTCTGGTACTTCTGGTACTCTGCTTTGATAAGTTTTAAAGATAATAGCATCTCGTCAAATAGTCATAATGGTGGCTTGTTTAACAGCTGTTTAATGTCGATAATTAAAAACTCATATTTCGTTAAGCTATGCAGGACTACAACCAGCTCAATTTCTTACAACCATGTGCTTATTTGAAACTAAGTCTGCATGTATGGATAGCAATTATCACATGTTGTAACTTGTATGGATACTTGCAATGGATTAACGCTGATCACATGTCCCCAGCTTGCGATGACCAGGGGGTAGATATATAATAACCACTACCGTTAGACTATATCTACCAAATATTCAAATATTGTATTTAAATGCTAGACAGGCATCTCGAAAATAGCAAGCCTCGAAACCACTTTAGGCCTGTAACCTCGAACATTTGCCAACCTTGAAATTGTCCTGGTATACGGTACACCACTTGGTAGACATAAACAGAAAATGAGTTAATGGTGTCCACCAGTCTAATAGCGATATTACACATACCCCGTATAACGATACCATAGATTAATCTGCCTAAACCATCATCGGTTCCACAGAGATTTACCAATCTTTTGTGAACCTTTCAGGAAGAACATAATCAGCCATCTTTGTTTATAAATCTAATAGGAAATACTTTCCCAAATGCAGCCAGCTCTTGAACTTTCTACCGTTCCCATGTGTAATTGGCCCTGTGATGAATTGCTACCATAGTCTCATTGGTCCTACCATACACAGTATTCAGTATGAATAAATCACTAAAGGAGCTATTGTATTGTATAGAAAGTGTAACACTCCTGACTCACCGATGAAGGCGTTAATGTAAAATCATTGATGTTCTGTGTCGACAATGCAGCTGGTATTGAAATCATTCTGCTGTTCTACCACCAACAAATTGTATATCTCAGAATGAATCCATTGATTTTGCAACTATTTAATGACAATGTATTTATGTATACATTTTGTATGGATTTACTACGTGTTAATGTGTCTCAAGTGTGGGGCTGTTGTCAACATTATTTTACTTATGTAACGTAATAATTGTTTCTGTGTCATACCGTCACGTTTCTTTATTTACACTAAATGTTTGTATATATACAGTAGCACAGGACTTCAGACAGAGAAATGCTAATGTATTTTCAGACAGGAGAGTGGTCCAAAAGTCATATGATAATATTTACAACTTTTCATTAATATAACATGACATATTTATACTGCACTATGATTAATAATTAAATGTACAGTGTACTATGATGCAGATATACTATATGAAAGTCCCCATATTAAAAGTATTTTCTAATTTCAAATTGTCAAATTGTATCAACTTTTACCCATAAGTCTTTGTTCATGTTCAGTGATGGTTAATATTTACTTGTTTCTTCACTAATATTAATTATAATTTTCTAAAGACTAGTACACTGTCGGAGGAATATAATAAAAAATAAATTTTACTGTTTTCAAAAGCGGATCCGTAAACCAGGTAATCAAATAACTACGACTTACACAGTTTTCATGGTGTTAAAGATAGCTTTAGTAAGTTCTTGGATCACAAAACAATGTAGAAAATATTTCTATAAACAACAAAAATGCAGAAAATTAATTCTTGGGTCACAACAAAACTGCAGATAATGAGGTTTTTGGTCACAACAAGAGTGCAGAAATAGAGTTATGAAAAAGAAAAATAATTTGGCAAAAATTCTCTGCCTTTCTAGTTAATTACCGTAATCAAATTCCCAATGGTTTCCGATATGTCAGGAACAATTAGCCTGTCCTTATTGCATTTACGGTAGATTACCATTTTACTTTCAGCAGAACATTTGACCCTACAATGAGCACACTGGTCATAACTTAATACACAGTGGAGCAGTTCAGCAGAGATGGTGGGATGATGCCAATGTCCTACACAATACTTCTACACAATACTTCTACACAATACTTCTACACAATACTTCTACACAATAGTTCTACAATCTATAGTCAGAAGAAGATACAACTAGCAATATCCTTGGAGCAGAACCTTTTTTTGAAATTGTCTCTGTAGTAGAACTATTTCAAAGGGAACTATCATGGAGCAAGTATCAATAACTGTGTCTCGGCAAGATGCAATGTCATTGCCTCCATTGATAAATAAATTGTAGTGCTACAATACTTGGAAGTCCAGTTATAGTGACCTGCTACAATTGTAAGTCCATG
This sequence comes from Lepetodrilus schrolli, assembly GCA_032361225.1. Lineage (NCBI taxonomy): Eukaryota > Metazoa > Mollusca > Gastropoda > Lepetellida > Lepetodrilidae > Lepetodrilus > Lepetodrilus schrolli. Next base: position 22,412 of record JAUTBT010012211.1, read on the forward strand.
ACCTGCTACAATTGTAAGTCCATGAACTGCTACAATTGTAAGTCCATAAACTGCTACAATTGTAAGTCCATGACCTGCTACAATTGCAAGTCCATGACCTGCTACAATTGTAAGTTCATGAACTGCTACAATTGTAAGTCCATGAACTGCTACAATTGTAAGTCCATGAACTGCTACAATTGTAAGTCCATGAACTGCTGCAATTGTAAGTCCATGAACTGCTACAATTGTAAGTCCATAGCATGAAAGACTTCCATTACTACAGTACGTGAGAATGCTACAACTATTGAAGCAATAAAAGTGTTTCATTCAACAGACTTACAATGCAGTGTAGTAGGTCCCTGACATTAGACTTACAATTATTGTGGCACTACAACATTTTAGCAATGGGGGCCTAGAGCACAGCTATGTTTATCTGTATTCATTGGATGGTCCAGGTATGTAGCTAAGGACAAAGGTCATCACAAATTGTGAAAGATTCCCACAGCAATGTAAAACTCCATATTCATATTCAGTTAAGGACAATGACTATTACTGTTATATGTGATGAGTCAATTGTTCAGAAATGCAAATTAACCTCATAATTTCATTTTCAATTTTCATGACTTTTTGTATATTTATGTCACTTGACATGCAGGTATGGATTAAACAAGATGTAAACCTTAGTGTCAATTTAATCCATACAGTTATCAATTATTCATTTGCAGATGTCTACCTATAGGGCAAGATCATCATTCAGATGATGATGGTGTATTAAACCTGACCATTTGAACTCCACAGACACTGTCCAGTAATGTCCAATGACCAGAAGCAATGTTCGAAGTATAAGTCCCTGATGAATATCATTTAGAAGACCATAGCCATCCATTAGCGAGCATTGTCAATATGCCTAATTATTGTTGGCACGTTGATTGTCTTAATGCCTATCTAATGATGCTATGCATTATGCTGTCATTACTTTGTGGGAGACATTACTGCTTCTGTGTTGTGATGGTAGTAGGACCTCTCGAGGATAGTATGTGGAACAGTGTAGCAATCTGAAACATATTTGTCAGATAATATCTTTTTCTTGTTTCATAAGCTAATTATTTTTCTCCTTTTTCTTTTATGTCTTCTTAAACATTTGGGTGACTTATTGTCTCTTTAGTGGGAACATTTGGTGTTCTTCCAGTTTTGTTTTAATCATTTTATTGCAAGTGTTAAACCATTTCAGCAATATAGGACAGATTTTTTAAAGGTTGCATTCAACTCATGTCAAAATTGATTGGTTGTTAAAGGTAGCATATTTCCTATTGATCCTTGTATCAGCTTCCACATAAAGATATATTATGAATTGCATTTGCTGAGTTAACAGTTTATCAACTGGCAGATATTCTAAAATGTAACTCATGATTCCTAACTGATTGGATTTTACAACGGATGAATGTATTAAACATCTACAACTCTTTATGTCCACATGACTACAATGTATGTACATCTATAAGACATAAAGTCAGACATGCATGTACTTCCGGTATACATCAACATTCACACAAGTTACTTTTCTGATGCAATGCAATCATTTTAGGATGTGCTATCTGTACTGTAGGACTGTCACAGTCAAGTAATCATCCTCAGTTCATCAGTACAAGCTGGTGCTCAAAGGCTTACTGCTACAGTGTGGTTTCTTTCTGCCATAAACTGACAAGCTGTAATATAAGCAAAATAACCTTTAAAAGCGGCTTTGAAACCCAATTCAAACCAAAACCTTTCATGCAATTTCCAGGTAATTTTGTATTTATTATTCCAATAATGACTTGCACATTTTGTACGTAAGTAAAATAGATTTCCTCAAAATTGAGGTATTCAAAATGAAAGCTTAATCAATATATTCTTGGTCTGACATTGCAATTAGTTTGCAGCTTACAGTAAAATTGGACTGGCTCTGCAATTATGCTATATGAGTTTACTGCTTGCTTGACATTTACAAAGTTCTTTATATTGAAAATTCCTTTTAACATGCATCACATCCCAATGATGTGCATTGGGGTTTGATGCCGTTTTGCCATGGTAGTTCAAAAGCTATATAGTGTTTGGCTGCTGGTAGGATGAGAACCTGCTATAACTAAGTGGCAGATGCTTGTGAACTATAGGAGATCTGTACACTGTTGATACAGATTTTTTCATCAAATTGTTTCCTGCATATGGAAATATCTTTAGTCAAAAGAAGATACAACTAGCTTTATCCTTGGAGCAGAACCTTTTTTTTAAATTGTCTCTGTAGTAGAAATATTTCAAAGGGAACTATCATGGAGCAAGTATCAAATACAAAATTTGTTATTAAATGTTTTACATAAATGTTTTACCTTCTGATTTGATTTCTAATTTGAAAATTGAGTGATACCAAAAAATGTGACTGACAATTGCCTATGTTGGTCATTCTTATTGATGCATTTCAAGGTAAACTTCTTGATGGCATTTTGTTGACCCCAGTGAAGACAGAGACTAATCCAGTTTAATAGATTTCTTCAATGCTGTCAGTAACACTTTAGCAAAATAATACAGATTTGTAGTATCGCACGGACATCATAATTGCATGAAGTATGGATATTCTCTGTGTTCCCGCCGTCGTATCAATCTTGATCCTCTGGGGAATATCAATAAAGATTTTACATGGCTGGTGAAATCTTGGCTAACTTTATTATTTGACATTTGCATGAGGTTCTTCTCTTCCCGGGGGGGTAGGATACTCAGGTGGTCTTCAGGTCAACAAGAAGCTAGGCACAGGTCATGGCACTGATGGCTGTTAGTTCTGATGACGTTGCAGACCACTGGTTTTGTGGGATGCTATTGCAAACCTTGCCTTGCATGACGAGGAATAATCCTGTGGATTATTGACAAACAGCAGTGAATCTACTATGTGCATGATCAGGACAACAGGATTGGAAGTCCATATGTTACAGACACATCAATGTGATAATGAAAAACATTCATAGCATGATCTTACTTTGCTGGTCCAGATAGATTTGTGCAAGGAACGTGTGTTGTTGAATATTGCACTGTTTAGTATTGACAGGTACTAGACTCTGGCATGTTGATTTGCCTTGTTTTCATTGCAGCTGTATAATATTATTTCAAGAAGTAATGAAATGAGCAACTCATGCTATTCTTACATCCTGGTAGTTTCATCGGGTAGTTCATGACTTCATGACTTTAGATATTGTCGCGTTTGGGTGAAATATTCCCGCTGTGACGTAAAACAATAATTCATGCATTATTACTTCAATAGTTATTGAGATGTGTATGGAAGAGGTCATGGTAAAACCACATCCAAATCGTGAACAATGTTTGTGTGAAATTCAGTTCAACTTCTGATTGGTCCATCTGATTCTTTTCAAATCAGTGAGACATTGGCACAAATTTAGAAGCAATTAGGTCAAGCTTATACCAATGGCAACAAGTGTTTGAAATTTCCAAGAAAATGTGCATGTCTAAAAGTATTCATGCGAAAGGCTTATCATGATTTGTAGGGAATTTGATTTTCAATATGTATTTTAAGGTCATAGTTCACAGAAATTAAAATACACAAGTCAAGGTAATTAATTTCTTCATAGAGCTCACTATATCTTAAGGGTAGGTTCTTTAATGCCATGCATGTGTATTAGGGAGCAATGATGCCCATGGTCGTAAGGTGCCTCAAGAGTTCCACCTAGCAATATATTAACAATATTCAGGATAGCTCTATATTATTGACTAGCTCGGAATAGCTCCATATTGATGTATTATACCTCTAGGGAGATATCTAGTCCATTTTGTTTGGAACCAAAATATTAATAAAAGATTAGTATTGCCAATCCATACGTATTCTGAAGTGATTAATCAACACAATAATTCCTCATAGCTTGTAAGGACAATACGGTAATCCAATATGTTTCTGTCTGGTAACAAGTGCTTTTACGAAACATTTATATTGAATACTAGTAATGCAAAACCTCGCGAGTCTCGACAGATATGAAAATAGTAATACCTGACTATATTACCACGTAGCATGGTTAGTTTTCCTGTAGCATTTTGGAAAGCTATTGTCCTTGCTACATATTATCCCTGACTATTATTAATATATTTATGATTTGTTTTCCTGTATCATTTTGGAAACTAGTGTCCTGACTACATATTATGCCTGACTATTATTAATATATTTATGATTTGTTTTCCTGTATCATTTTGGAAACTAGTGTCCTGACTACATATCATGCCTGACTATAACTGTATATCATGGGTAGTGTTTCTTGTAACATTTCTGAAGTAATTTTCCTGACTACATATAATGTTTTGGTCTGTGATGACAAGGGCATCGACTGATGTATAGTTCTGTTTTATTTTCAGGGGTTGGTTCTCCCTGTTTGAACAGCAAGAAGCAGCTGCTTGTGCCGGCCAGCCAAAAGAGTAATTTCCATGTTTTCTGTGTTTAATTATAATAATTGTTTGTTTTGTTTTGCTTGTTCCAGCAATGGCCTACTCAATGGATTTCTGAAAAGGTATTCGGCCGGAAATAGTGGACGAGTAGAGTTTAATATGATAAAGCATTCACAAAGTCCTGTACTAATAAAACTATATACAAAAAAATACACAGTAAATTTTAAATCATGACTAATATAATTGGGAAAAATATTAAATCATCTGAAGAATTATGAAAAAATCTTGGAAATTATGCTATATTACTGTGAATGATAATTTTATATCCAATACTTATAATAATAATAATAATAATAGTACATCCATACACAAAGGTTTACTTAACATGCATCTAAATGTAGTTCTGTCACAGAATTCCCACAAGTTACCGTTCTGTATATATATTATTGTCAACCAATTTCAATCCAATATTAAATATGGCCAGTATATGGTATACACTTGGAATAGTAACAATGACTAAACTCTATATTTTGGTGTCTGAAAGTCTTGCCAACCTGGTGTTAGTAGAATTTGACAAGGCTCAATTAATATTTTTTTAATTTCCAAAGATAATTGGACATTCAACATTATTAACTTCTATATTTATAACAATACCTTCCTGATATAATATAGGGGTGATCCTTTGTAATCTGAGTGATGTAAGATATCAGTGTCTAAACGTTTGAATAATTTAATTTAATTAGACTTATTTAAAAGTCTTTCTTTGATGATCAAATATCCTGTGATTAAATATTGATCTAACAAATTTTTTAACCATGTAAAACCAAGTTATATTTAGTTTCTGTGATCACAGTTCATCTCAGTACTTGCAATAAGTAATAATTTAATAATAATATTTCCAAATATGTATTACGGGTTAAATAAGAATAATATTTATTTTTGCTAACAAATACACAAAACAATTAAAATGTTGATTTAAACTGCAGAAATTCTGCAATGCTATAGACAATTTAAAAAACTATACAATTCCTAAATTATTCTAAAAGTTCAGAAAGGAGTTTAAAATTGACTTGCAACTGAAAACCATGTTCGAACAACGCAGAAGAAATGCAATGCTTTTATTTGCATCAATTTTGAGTTAATTTCCAGCTTTTCCTTTAATTACGTGGCTTTGTGAATGCAGATCTATCTAATCCCAAAGTTGTTCATTGTTAAGTATCGGCAAGGTGGTGTATGGTTATTGCTTAGGTACATTGTGTATGACTTAGTGCAGGTGTCTAGTATTGTTTCACATTGTGTGCTACATCACGCTGCATGTTAACATGGCTTTCGGTTCCGTTAATAAATACAATTATTTTTTCTTGATTATTTGCATATTTTCAGGATTTAGACAATTGCAAATCTGAGAAATTTGCATAATCAAACAACCACGTTCTAGGCTTTCTAATACCTTTGCTTACATGTGACCATAAACTATATATCAATATATAATTTTATCAGTAAATCATCTAAATAATTTTTAGTAAATCATATATTATTTTTTTTACATTAGAAATATGTCCAGTATTTAACCACATTAAGAATAACTCCCAAAATTATAAGGTTTTGACCAATTATTGAATTTTATTTGGGTTTTAGTTACATTTAATTTTTTCTTTTTTTGAAACCGGTATGGACAATGCATGGGGAACTATTGCTGGCTGTGTCATGTTGTGTAGCTAGAGATCCAGTCACAGTATCCCCAGCTGTTTGCTGTCTCTGTACCCTGTATGGTTCGTTACAAATGTTTAGCAGAGAACATTAGATTTACTCTCCTACGATAATTCGATAGACCTGAAGATGACAACATTTTCATCTTCTATTGAATATTAATTTAATCTTGTTTTGACAATCGACATGTTAATTAATATTTTGTTCTTACAATGAGTTCAATGTCATATGTCTGCTAAGCATTTGTCACATATCTTGTTCCCCAAGTCGTTCCCTAGTGTCAGATAGACTTATGTTGTGCCTATGTTCTAGTATTTTACAGTACAAACCAAGTGTCCTAATATATCGAGAATCAGCAGATATTCTAGTACTGTTTTATGTTTATATTTGTAAAGCTGCATTTTCTCAAATATAAAAATCTTAAATACTTCAAATGTTTACTAACTGTGTGCAAATACTAACACCTCTATTTTTAACTTTTACTCTTTTTGATTATTGATTGTTGTAACCATGGTAACTGAATATTCTTTTCCAGAGGGAAATGAAATTTGAGTAAAAGACTTCAATTCCCAACACTGTATCTAATGTCTGCAGAATCGACCGATGTACCGGGATGTTGAATTTTAAACGTTTGGTTTTCAGGTTTGAACGACCTGATCGGAAAATGGTGGCTGAGCACGTGCAACCATCTGCAAACTCTCAAACTGCCTTGAACCAATCACTGGGCATCAACCAACCTCCCCGGGAATCATACCAAACCATGGGACTTACAAGAGTAAGTTCCCCGAACAAGTCATGTCTCTAAATCATGTCAATGAAATCATACTAGACTAGTTTCATTACTTTGGGGTTATTAGTTTCTTTCTTCTTTTTAATTGGGTTTTAGAGCCACTTTCAAGATTCTTCCACTTATATCACTGTTTCTAAGTTTAAGGCAGAAGGAAACCTGCAACTTCCATTGCAATGAAAGTTGTAGTAAACCTGCCAATCTTCTGTTTTGGTTTTGTATTTTAGTAAGTATTGTTTTCTATTAATTTGGGGTTTATGGCCACAAGATTATTTCACTGATATCATGGCTTGTCAGTTGATAGCAAGAGAAAACCCACGCGCACCATTTTGTACTAATGCGCCTAGGATGGTAACTGCACTATTACACACTACAGTGCAGACAACACATCCTATCATGATAGCGTACAAAATGTAACTTCTTGAAACAGTGATGCTGGGTCCCTTGGGCCATATTTGAACTCAGAACCTTTGACTCCAAAGTCTGATGCTTCATCACTGCGCTACCAACCGCCCACAATCAATTCTTCATTTGGAAGTTTACCAAATTGGGTACAGTCATATATAACATTGCTTGGTATAGTGTTAGCCAGTTGCCCCTTCATCAACACTGAGCCAGTCTTGAAGGTACCAGTATTGCTTTCTTTATCTTCGTATAGACTAGATACATGTACCAGTACTTGGATATATTAATTGTGAAACTCAGTCCTTGTAAGTTTTTTAATCAAACCAATTAATTTGTTACTCTCAACTTCTACCTTGGAACTTTTGGTCAAAAATTGAGTAACCATATTGCTACAAGAATATCATAATACAATAAAGCATACAAATGATTGTTTTGGGTTGTAAAATTAACTAGAGTTAGTATTTTAATACATGCCTGTTCACGTTTCTAACATTTATTTTAAAGAAAGTAAATTCCTTTTTGATAAAATTAATATGAATCCTTTATTCATCAAAGGATTTGCATTTTAGAAAATACAACAACAAAAAAGACTTATTTCTATGCCATAATATTATCTGTATTTTACTAAGTGACATGCATGTCAATATTTTTTTATGAAAGATAAAACTTGGATTCAGTTATGACATTCCCTGAGTCTGGGCTGTTAATGGCCTAGGCCTATTGACATGATTACTCAATATAATTGACAGGTCTACCAATGGCAGAAACGCTGTACAAGAATCAGCATATTTTCTTTATACAGCAGACCAATGTTAAGTAGGCTAGATTTTCTAGTGGCACGCTAAAATTACTCATTGGATGATTTTTTTTCCATAAGACGGTGGCTACCGGACACTTGTAATAGTTCTTAGCCATCTACAACGTCCCATGACTGACGCCGATAAATTGAAAAAGTAGATCTTGCTACGTGATGTATTTGAATGAAATTCAGCGGCTCTATCCGAAAGCTGAAACTTATTCTGTATGATATTGGAAAGAAGCGCAAGGAAGTGGTACAGAGGACGGATGCATTAAATCAGTGGGGTTTCCTTTTTATAATTTTCCACAATGGCTAGACGACTGTTTTGGTTTAAGAATACCAAGAGCACTGATTATATGGTGAGATGTATTGGAAATTTTAAAAGAATTAATTAAATTTATTAATTAACATTGGCGAGCAATTACACTGAGAATGAAGCTGAACTGTCTCAGTTGTACATCTCAGTTGCTTCAAATCAATGTTTGAGATTTCTTGTTATTGACTTTCAAGGAGGCCTGGCAACTTTTCTTAGATTTTTTTCTCTATTTCCCATTCATAATTTAAATGTTAGATTTCAGGGCATGTTATTTGCTTTTCATCAAATAAACCCATCACAAACAAGGCTGCCATGTAGGTGTGATGTATTTTAAGTTGCAGTAGAATTGTAGATTTTCAGATGGTATTGGTTGTTTCGTGGGATGAGTAGATTTTTTTAATGCTGGTAATGTTTCCAGGATGAGATTTTTAGAAGATTGTGGTGGTGTTTTAGGGCATGAGTAGATTTTAATGAACTGCTTGTAGTGTTTCAAAGGATTGGTAGATTTATCAGAAAACTGATGGTGTTTCATAGGATTATATTTTCAGAAGCTGGTAATGTTTCAGTGGATGAGTAGTTTTTTAATTTTAGTGATGTTTCAGCATATGATTATTTTCAGGAGATGGTGGTGATGTTTGAGGGGATGAGTAGACTTGAAGTATCTGCTTGTGGTGTTTCAGGGTTCATTTTTAGGATCTTCTGGTTTTAAGGGGATGAATAAATGTTAAGATGCTGAAGGGAATGAGCAGATTTTATGGACAGAGGATGAGTAAATTTAGGGGGCTGCTGCTGATGTCTGATGAGATGTGTAGCTTTTAAGATGAAATGTTTCACGTGATTAGAAATTAAGATGGTGTTTCAGGTGATTAGAATTTAAGTATCTTCCGGTTTCAAGTAGATTTTAAGTTGCTGCTGGTTTTTGAGGAGATGAGTGTATTTTAAGGATCTACTGATGGTGTTTCAAGGGATGAGTATTTGAAGGATCTACTGATGGTGTTTGAGGGGATGAGTGTATTTTAAGGATCTACTGATGATGTTTGAGGGGATGAGTAGATTTAAAGGATCTATTGATGATGTTTGAGGGGATGAGTAGATTTTTAGGATCTATTGATGGTGTTTGAGGGGATGAGTAGATTTTAAGGATCTATTGATGGTGTTTGAGGGTATCACTAGATTTTACAGATCTTCTGATGATGTTTCAGAGGATTAGACTTTAAGGATCTTCTGCTGGTGATTGAGGGGATTATATTTTAAGGATTTTCTGTTGTTGTTTTTTTCAGGGGATGAGCTTGTCCAGTCAGAGCCGGTCAGCCTCGGAGGAGGAAGGGGAGTCCAGTGTGTGGAAGGGAGTCCGGAGTTTCGCCACCATGTTGATGGACGATGGACCTCCGGAAGAGACCACCACGCCCATTGTGGAAGGCATCGACTACAAACTCGGAAAGCTGCAATTTGGAATCGGTTATGATTTCCAGAACTTGACTTTAACGCTGAAGATTGTGCGGGCTTCAGGTCTCCCTGCCAAAGATCTCTCCGGAACCAGCGATCCTTATGTGAAAATTATGTTGCTTCCAGACAAAAAACACAAATTACTGACGAAAGTTAAGAAGAAAAACTTGAATCCGCACTGGAATGAATGTTTCTTGTTCGAAGGTAAGAAGATGTCATACATTTTAGATAGATTTATAAAAGGTTGGCATATTGGTGTCATAGAATATACTTTCCTGTTCCTATATATCCATGGCTTATCAATTGACACCAAATATCAGTAATTGATATTTATTTGCATCAATATGCATCAATACGAGCATTCTGAAGAAAGAACAATATAATGCATAATTATTTTTCATGAATATTCAAAGCTTATTCAATTGCTTCTCTTAAAGTCAAGATAGAAATTCACAAATTTCCCACCAAATTTTGGAGAACATTGTGATTTCTGATGCTGATAGGCACAGGTTGATCTACCAGGTTCTGACATGCGTGACAAATGCTCAAAATACTCCCACGTTTTTTTCTGCTGATTACATGCTGACTTATCAAAGATCGTGATAAGATATTGTTATTGCGAATTGTGGTGCAATCTAGCAGTCTGGCTGTAAACACAGGTAGTGCTTAGCCGGTCACAACGCAGACCAGAATGCCACTAAATGACGCTCAGCCAGATTAATCAATAAAATAATTGGATTGAATAACAATATTCTGTACTACTTGTGTAGCCTTTCCACAGCGGTAATGTCTGTGGAGTTGTATTTTAAGTGATTCAGTGTCTTTTGGCCATGTTTATGTACTTAATGTCTGGGGTTTATGTGAATTAATGAGTTTTCCTTGTAGATATCGCAATTCTCTTAGGATTGCTGTGCTTCCCTAGGCAAGCTAAGGATGAAGTAATGGTAGAGATTATGGAGGGGGCTTACTAGTATGTTGTAGCATTTATGTGCTAATTTGAAAGGGAAATAGGCAATTTCAATACTTTGATCATAGCATGTGTGAATTTTGGATCTAAAATTTTGTCACAGTTGACATTTAATCACCATCTCACTGAAGGCATCTGGAGATGCCCCATTAAGCAATATTTTGTATTTTTGTGGTTTTTTTTATTGAGAAACCAGCTAGTCAGTTCTTCTGATTTGGGTTCATTTTAAGACTGTATATTTATAAATACTTACATGTATGCATCGAGGGTTGGGTAATAGCACAATGGTAGAACATTGGACTTCGGAGTCAAGGTTTCTGAGTTCAAATCCCATCCCGGGAGCCCGGCATCAATGTTCGTGAAAGTTACCTTTCTGATGTGATATTGATAGGATGCACTGTATAGTGGCAATGCAGTTGTCATCCTTGGTCTTGTCAGTACTGGCTGGTGCTTGCAGGTTTACTGCAACATTCAATGCTATGGATGTTGAGGGTCTCCTCCTGCCCTTATCTGGAAAGCCGTGATATGTGAAAGAATCTTGAAAGCACCTATTAACCCCAATTCACAAAATAAACGTAAATATGCATTGAAGTGGAACTAACAATGTCATCTAAACCTCCCCTGCATTGATTGAGAGTGAGTTCAATATACATGAAAGTTTAATGCAATTATTTGTAATGACTTCCCTTTAATTGCATTCACTTAATGTTTATTTCATGTTTAGTGTGTGCACTGTTATTATCTAGACAGCAGTTACTGTCGTACATGACTGGCAGAAATATCAGTAAAATCACGATAGTTTGCAAGAAAAGATAAATATAAGTACTATGTATGACATCAATGATGTATCTCAATACAGAGTGTCCCTTTATATTTAACCTTCCTCTTGCTAAAGACAAGCAAAGATGCCCCTGAGATTACTCTGGGAAGGGTGAGGTCAAGAAAAATACTTCTATGGGATTGAAATAGGACATAAAATCAAGAAAATAACATGTAGGATGTACAAACAGATGTCTTATTTACCAAATCAGTGTTGATGGCCCATTGAGCAAGGAAATGGTGGGCATCTTGTATGATCCAGTATGTTCAAAATGCCTGGGCTTCAGACATCTATTTGTATCATCATCATCCTGAAATATGCACCTGCGCATATAGAATGCTGAATATTCCACTATGCCATCAGTTATCTGTTACTTATAGTATTGGCAATGATAGGTTTAGTATTGGCAATGATAGGTTTAGTATTGGCAATGCATGGACATAATAAGATAGGACTTTCAGATATGATTTTAGAATAAGAGTCATACCCTAGCCAAGTATATTACTCAATATAAACTAATTCCATATATTTTGTTTACACACTATGGACATGGACATGGTATTTTTTATTGGTGTTACGAACCAACTAGTTTCAAGATTATTGCTTATGTTACAACAATCGTCACATATGGGTGAAAGATTCCCGCTGTGACGTAAAACAACAATTCATAACCTGCAACACCAGTAATGACCAGTGTTGCAGTAAACCTGCAAACACTATCTACTACTGACGAAGCAAGGATGATAGCTGCACTGTAACAGCCCAGCCAGCACTATCTATCATGACCATGTTTTTTTGTTTTGTTTGTTTTTTAATTGGGGTTTACAGTCACTTTCAAGATTATTTCACGTATATCACGACTTGTCAGTTTAGGGCATGAGGAAACCCACAACATACGTAGCAGTAAATTTGCGAGCACCAGCTGGTACTGACAAGACCAAGGACGATAACTACATTGCCACTCTACAGACATCGCATCCTATTAATATTGCCTCAGAAAGGTAACTTTCACGAACATTGATGTCGGGCCCCCCGAGGCGGGATTTGAACCTGGAACTTTGGCTCCAAAGTCCAACTGTTCTACCACTGCGCTACCACCTGCCCTCATGACCATGTAGTATTAGCTACTAGTTAGTATGAGATAAAGAGTACACAAGGTATGGTTCCTCTACAGGCTGGCCACACAACAAGCTGCTGGAGAAGACGCTGTATCTGCAGGTAATTGACTACGACCGCTTCAGCCGTGACGACCCCATCGGAGAGACGTACGTGCCACTCAACATAGTGGACCTGTCCAACTTTGTGACCACATGGAAGTTCCTCCAGCCATGCAAAGACAGCAGGGTACGAATTGGCCGCATGTTTTTCAGTACAAATATCACTTCCTCAATTGCATACTTGACCTTTCAATTTGTTCAATGTCTGTTATTAATTCCTTGCCTGTTATTAAATCCTTAGCAAGGTTCTTATCAATATCATTCATATATTTTAATTGGCATAAAACTATTTTCCATATTCCTATTACTTCCTATTAATATTCATGGCAAATGGTTTTGAAATATTTGAATATTTTGCAACTGAGCACTAAATAGATATGCAATTAGGTGTTTTTTTCTGTATAATTGTTGTTTCAAATCATCTAAGTTTCACATTTCTATGAATATTTAACTCAAATTATATTAAACATGATAGTTTTCTTTCTAAAATTTCAGAGTGAAAAGTTCAAATCAATAGTTAATGTTAATGAAGATAAATATTATGTCTACAAGGGATCCACTATCAGTTAATACTTAAAAAATACAGTAATATTGTATTAAACATGTGGATTATACAACTTTGGAGGAGGTGATAAATCAACAGTAGAGCATCTCACACATTAAAACACATGGGGTTTATCTCCTAAACATTAATAATTAAATTTAATGCAGTGACTCAAATATCAGTGGTGTGGTACTCAAGATAATTACAAATTTTAATGAACGTACTGTTATTCCAACATAAAACTTCTAACTTCAAAAACATGACTAGATCTAATGCAGTGTTGTACAGATATCACAGTTGCATGTCATTAAACTATTTTGCTCTATTCTTGTGAAGTAGGACAGTGGAGTAGTTGCAGTAGTCAATAGTTAAAGCTGATATCAGACACAAAGCAGTACTAACCCCAAATTACTCACCAACTCTGATGAAATAAAGAAAGAAGTTAGTGCAATAAACTCCTAGAGAGCAGTGTAAAGCCTGGACTTATTCACTAACTCTGGTGATACGCATTGGCAGGGTAGGACGGTAGCTACTGGATCAGACTATTGAGAGCCATCTAAATTCTCAAATTGTCCACCAGTTCTCCATTTCACGAAAGGGTCGTACTCTAGTCTGGGCATAAATCAGAGCATATGTCATGGTGTTACAATAGCATGAAATTACATAGGCATCGATTTACAGACAGTTTCATAAAGCACTGACCAATTCTGGTGAGATGGAACCTCTGTAATAATTGTAATGTTTGTACTCTAGTCTGGGCATAAATCAGAGCCTGTGTCATGGTTTTACTGTAGCAGGAAATTACATAGTCCTAGATTTACAGACTCTTGTGGTATACCCATTTCATGAAATGCAGACCAGTTCTTGTGAGCATTAGTTGAGATGGAACCTCTGTACTAACTGCTGCTATGTGCTTTCCAGGGCAAGCTGGGAGAACTGCTGGTTTCTCTGTGCTACCAGCCTAACATTGGGCGCCTCACGATCGTCATCATGAAGGCTCGGGACCTCAAGATCAAAGACATCACGGGAAGCTCAGGTTAGTCCCACATCCAGGCAGGTGTCTGCTGATCTGAAGACTTTGACAGAAATACTCGACATGGCTCATCCTTTTACAGTCTGCCAAAATAATCTTATTGTCACCATGAAGACAGAAATACTGGACATTGCTGAAAATATTGACAGAAATACTGAGCATTTAGCTATGCTGATCACGTTGGCAGAAATATTAAGCATTTGGCTATTCTGAAGATGTTGACAGAAATATCTGACATGTAGTCTTTTGTAGTCTTTCCAGAAACAGTTGTTGCTGTCCTGAAGATGGTGGCTAAAATACTTGTCCTTTTGTAGTCTTTGCAAATGTCATTATCACCATGAAACATTAGAGTTGGCTTTCTAAGGTTAATAACATTGTCAATATTGTCAGGTATAATTAGCCAAGTACATGTTGTTATTCTGAAAATATTGACACAAATGCCGGACGTATATTCTCTTACAAGTCCTTGAAAAATAAGATCATCATTGTCCCCATAAGCCAAGTTGGTCTTCTATATAGCTTATAATCGTCGCAAATGGGTGAAACATTCCCGCAGCGACGTTAAACTCCATAATCACATCACATCACTATATAGCTTAGATGCTGTTTAAAGTCTGAGCTGCTCAGTTGTATTTTCCAGTTGTGGTATAAAAAGTCATTCTTGCTAAAAGGAAAGCAGAAACTAGAAAAGTTGTTTTACATAAAGTTTCAGGTGAAAAACTATTTAATCCAAAGGCAATGTGTTACGCAATTTTTCATCCAGATACTGTCAAGAGATTATAGTATTTTATAGCATAAGGAGCACAAAGTTAGTAATGGATCAGGTAAAATAACTAGGCTCCAAGATTACAAAATTTCCCAAATGACATTTCCTTTAATAGGACTTCAGGACATCAACAACAGATGCTATCACTAAATGTTACACAATGCATGTCATCAAATTTTGTAATCACATATTTCTTGGTTGTGACAAAACTTTGCCTACAGTCCACAGAATGTGTGTTAAACATGGCCATGACAATTAATCAACATCGGTCCTTTAACATGAGAGCTCTCTGGACTTACCATACTTAGAATTCCAAAGTCTGTAATCATTCCCATGAAAGCCCCACGCTAATGGCAGTCAACGCTTCCCATGGAACTACACAATGGGGAAATGATAGCACCAAATGGCAGCTGCAGCGGTCGTTAGCACAGAAACGCTTTTATGATCGCTCTGTGGGAAGCAGTTCTATTTTATGTAAAAGTTTGGCATAACCTGTTACGGTGTCACTTTCTGCTAAAGCCTTAACGTTAAGGTACTGTTAAAAGAAAAAATCGAGTAATTTATCCTTTGTGGATTTATCAAATACCCCCCTGCAATCATCCGGCTTTGCAGTATCTACAGTAGGAAGTTGCATGTTTATTACAGTCAAGATGTCGGTCAATTATAGAGTTTCTGACTGAAAATAAACTGCTGTGGCTAATAAGGAGGCATATAGATATATTTATTAACAGTCTAAGATTTGTAGGTTTTAATGCAATAAAGAGAATCTGTGTTCATTAAGTCTAAGATTTATAGGTTTTGATGCAATAAAGAGAATCAGTGTTCATTAACAGTCTAAGATTTGTAGGTTTTAATGCAATAAAGAGAATCCGTGTTCATTAAGTCTAAGATTTATAGGTTTTGATGCAATAAAGAGAATCAGTGTTCATTAACAGTCTAAGATTTATTGGTTTTAATGCAATAAAGAGAATCAGTGTTCATTAACAGTCTAAGATTTGTAGGTTTTAATGCAATGAAGAGAATCAGTGTTCATTAACAGTCTAAAATTTGTAGGTTTTAATGCTATAAAGAGAATCGGTGTTCATTAAGTCTAAGATTTGTAGGTTTTAATGCTATAAAGAGAATCAGGGTTCATTAAGTCTAAGATCTGTAGGTTGTAATGCTATAAAGAGAATCAGACCATGATACTAGTTTGGATGTGTATAACTTCCCTAATGAAAGGCATTTGCTGGTATTTACTGGGTTGTAAACTCATCAGCATCTGCAATTAATGGTTATTCAGCAGTTGAAAGTATTGGAACACTAGTCCCGATAATTATTGGGATCTTTCGCATGGGCTACATGACAAAGTCCCAATTTTAACCATTGGTTATTACCTATTTGTATAATATCTGTACAACTATCTTATCTGCCATTTAATAAGTGAGATTGGGGTTAATGTAATTTTGCAACAGTATTTGAATAGCATTGTAGTGATCTGCATAAATTGGAGGAAAACCTGTAATGTAGATTACAATAAGACTGACAAATTAGGGATAGAAGATTTTAGGTATTTTCTATATACAGACAATGTACCAAAATCTCTCTTACATGGGCAAATATTCATCTGGAGAAGATACTAAGAGGAATTCACACTCGATCACGTCCAGGAATAGAATTGTATTGTAGTCCATAAAGTGCTCCAATAACTACTTTGTTTTGAGATAGGTAAGACGAGACAGTGGTGACACTTCAGAACATTGAATTACTTGTATGGACATTATCTCAAGAGCTTTTTTATAATTCTTGTAAATAATACATTACTGTTCACTTTCTCTTCTGAAATTATGTCCCTAATGTACGTTCATATTAACTTCCTTGACAGTTTTGTTAAATACAAGATTTCACAAGAGTGCATGACACTATGGCATACTGACATACACAGTCTCCAAGAGTGCACTATGGCATACTGACATACACAGTCTCCAAGAGTACACTATGGCATACTGGCATACACAGTCTCCAAGAGTGCACTATGGCATACTGGCATACACAGTCTCCAAGTGTACATTTGTTATAGCTTTACATTGTACTGCAAAAATGTTCAGCTCTCCTTGGTCAGATTAGATTTCAGGTTTATAGGGCAATGGGTCATCATGCCATTCAAAGACCTGCATGCAAACTTGTATTCAAATCAATACCAATTCCTTGGCTGAAGAACTGTGGGAAGTAAATGTAATATTCCATATTCACAAATGCCGTGGTAATTGGTTCACAAATTGATCTGAATTGTTTATACCGGGAGTTTATCACAAACAATTTTCAATCAGTTCTTGCTAAATAAGTATTGGCAGGAAATGTTTGATGAATGTCAATACTAATCTGTCTGTGGTGTGTGAAGGTTATTCAATCTTATAGTATAAGACTGCATACATAGAATATTTCCTAAACGTCAGGTGACAAGTGTGTACCAGATTGCATGTACATTGAAAACCATTGTTACATAAGTGTGTACCAGATTGCATGTACATCAAACAACATTGTTACATAAGTGTGTACCAGATTGCATGTACATCGAACAACATTGTTCGATGTATAACCACATTATGCGTGTAGGATAAAACAAATCCCATGGGCTTTGCAAGAAAGTTTTTAAAAAAAACAAGGATGCATGAAATTACTCAGGGCCCTAACACGTTGTATTTGTAAGCTCTAGATTATCGCTTATTTGAGCGTACACAGTTAGGAGATGATCAGAATATCTATTATTAGACATCAAGGGATCAGTTGCTAACAAAATAATAGCATCATTATAAAAGTTTCACCAATGAGAATGCATTCTGAATATCTTATCACTATGAAGCATTCCGCAAATGCTTTCCCATCATGCAAAAAAAGGTTTAGTCTCTGTGCGCCCTCTCTTTATGGATCAAATTTCCCCGGCTTGGATGTCGTGCCGTGTGCCACGTTAAGGGATGCAGACGCAGTAATTATCACAAATCCCTGTATGATTTCATGGATCCACTGAAGCTTCACTAAAGGCATCATACTAGAAACTACATCTCCATGCTGCAAATTGTCCTTTCCTCTAGATTACTGCTAATGCCTTCTTGAGCATGCAGACATGTTATCACTTACGGCTGAAGACGTACGACCACCATATTCGTTAGCTGGGAGATTGAGCTGAAATCATGACCCAATTTGTCTATTAGAGAATCCTAACACCAGAGAGACAATGCCAATAAATGCTGAAACGATGCTGTATTCTATGTTTAGTATCAAGCGTGCCCCATTGCTCAGGTTGCTGGGAAAGAAAATCCTTTGGGTAATTGGGAAATTAATGACACCCATTTTGTACGATATTTACGTAGAATGTATTTAAGACGCAAGGGAAGAGAAATGTGTAATGTCTTGATAAGATTGGTCCATTTAATTAGTAGCATGTCAATGCTGTTCATTGTGGTTTGGAATTGAAAACATGTAAAATAACAGATAATAAATAAACATAGAGTGAATCCGACAATCTGATTGGTCAACGTGATCCCAAAACTTTGCATTCATACATCGATGAATGAAACTTTCTCAGGCCACTCCCACAAAATATCTACTTTTTAAATGACAAACTTGCACTAAAAAATCAAGGTAACTGCACAAAGTTCAGTGCAAGCAGGACATGAATCTAGTCAATAACTATTAACTGTGACGTAGCTCTACTGTAATGCAAATGACACTGTAGCTTCCTCTATGACGTGATGACGTCATGGCCAAATGACGTAACTGCTTCTGAGCTCATTTCAATAGAATTATTATATTTTTCACGAATGTGTTGAGGATTTGTTTTATAATGACTGACTGCCATTTATTTTACATTCATCGAGGTATCAGTACAGTTACAGTAAATCCAGGAAATTTGAACTACTCACATTACTAAAAGTATTGTATTCACACTTAAAAGGAACAAAAAAGATGTTTACCCACTCCCTCTTGATTGACAGGTAACTGGTTGGGATGCATCACTGACCGTTTGTTGAAAATATTAATGCTCAGCTCTAAAAATATATGTATTACAATTGATCCACCTTGTTGGACCATTAAATCTCCACCAATGTGTTGAGTAATTTATTTATAAGGATCGACTGCAATATTGTTTACGTTAATCGAGGTATGAACAGAAAAACCAATGTGCAAACATTTGTATAAACAGCCTCACAGATTCATACAATTTGCACATTGGTTTTTCTGTTCATATCTCGATTAACGTAAAGAATATTGCAGTCAATCCTTAATTGTAAGCAACTAATTACGGTATATTTGTTAGTGCTTTAAAGGGTTGTTACCAGCAGAAAGGTGATTTATGAATATACCAAGTGAGCTTAAGAACCATCAAATCTATTATTGCTAAAGTAATAAATTGAAATATTGGATACATACCAGTAAATATAGATTCATGAGTTTATTATCCTTTTGTCATATTATATGGTATTGGGTGGTAGCACAGTGGTAGAACAGTTGGACTTCGGAGCCAAGGTCCCACCCAGGGGGCCCGGCATCAATGTTCGCGAAAGTTACCTTTCTGACGCGATATTGATAGGATGCGATGTCTCTAGTGGCAATGCAGTTATCATCCTCGGTCTTGTCAGTACCAGCCAATGCTCGCAGGTTTACTGCAACATTCAGCACTACAGATGTTGCGGGTTTCCTCCTGCCCTAAGCTGACAAGTTGTGATCTAAGTGAAAGAATCTTGAAAGCGACTCTAAACCCCAATTCAAAAAAATAATAAAATTAAAAATTAAAAACAAAAAGATACTTTGCTTTGGAATGATATATCTCAATTTAGAATCAGCAGTAGTACGAAACTAAATATAACATTAAGATGACATTTTGTATCGAGAATCAATTATTAATTTTAATATAGCAGCATCTCTTGTAATTGGTATGGGAATTGGTGCTGCAATGTCTTAAATAATTCAGTCTAATTAGTCTTATCCATTTTGATTTTGACTTTTTCTTGTTGCAGATCCTTACGTGAAAGTCTGGCAAATGCAGGGAAAAGAAAAGATGGAAAAGAAAAAGACGATCATCAAAAAACGCTCTCTGAACCCTGTATATAACGAATCCTTCATATTTGACATTCCATGGGAGAAAATGCGGGAGACTAGTCTGGAGGTGTCCGTGATGGACTTTGACAAGCTCGGCCGCAATGAACTCATCGGCAAAGTCATCCTCGGTGCCCACAGCGGACCAATGGAAACACGACACTGGAACGACATGATCTCCAAACCTCGGCAACAAGTGGCGCAGTGGCACCTCCTCAAAGACTAATGATGGCCTTGACCTCAGGGCAGATAATCTTGCAAGAACAGAAAATGATGACCGCATCTAAAAATAAAATCTGCTATTGTCAAGGAAGTAATAATATCTTGCAGGATTGATTTGCCAAAGGAGATACAGCATTGTGTGTGTTTTCGGATATACTGGAAGTGAATGGGTTGTGTTTCCTTTGGGCAGAAAACGATGGAGGTACCACTGTATCTAGGACTAATATCACTTATAGGAGAAGTAGCAGATTATTAGTCATATTGGTGTGGCTATGTACTGTGCATTTCTGTGTCATGGATTGTGAGTAACACCTACCATTTGTGATAGCCCTAGTTGTGCACTTAGTGAAGGGAGACCACTCCTAGCTGTGCACTTAGTAAATGGATATCACCTCCATCCTGCAGCCTTGACTGGAGTTTCACTAATGGATCGTATTTTTATCACCAAGGTCCTCTGTATTCTGTCCAGCATGGAAGCATGTGACAGGATACCTGAATGTGTTCTGTGAAGATAATCAACCTCAGTTCCTTGTCTTTAACCCTCTCAGTGCTGGTGGCAACTGGAAATGCCCTCCTTAAACCCCATCAGTGAAAATGGCATGTATTCACGAGCATACATACAAACATAAACATCCAAGGAAACAGACCATGTTGATAAATCAGCTACCTGGAAAATACCAGTCTGATGAACATTCCTGAGACCTCCCCTGTGAGAAAGGAATACAACATTACATGATGATACATTAATTACTACTGTAAATCAGGAAATTAATGCGAGCAGGATATTAATGCGAAAAATGCGATTGGCGTATGGCCGCATTTAATTC